>KV003230.1:29257-42307 GCA_001598015.1 Dorcoceras hygrometricum | reverse complement strand
GTGTTTTAGGTAAATGGGTTTACCTAGTTACACTCGCGATGTCACTATTCGATCTCCAAGATGTAAGCATAGATATCGGATCTCTAGCGACTCTCGATTTACCAATGGTCGTTGATCTGATCGGGATATATGTGTTGAAAGGACCGTACTGTACGCTAACCACGACCAACTGGTTCTTGCAGGCACTATCAGTGATACCTAGGGGATCATGGCACGATGTTTCTAGGTGCTTTACCATGATCCGTTGGGCAAGTCCGAAATTGTGTTTTCGGAGCCACAATGGTTGTGGACCCACGGCTAGCTGTATCCCTTAACCATTGAGGGTCACACAAGTACTGGATTCGTGATTCCCGCACGGAAACTGAGCTCAATGTGTTGAGCATACGAAGAGGATTTTAGGGAGTGCAACTTTCTAAAAGTCAACAGGGGTCAAATTGTGATTTCCCGCTGTTGAGGGGCAAAACTGTCATTTTGGACTAGGTATCTGAAAAATTGTTTTTCAGGTCATAACATTCAGTTTTGGAAACTGATTCGATCGGTCCGATCTGATCGTCGATCGGAGTTATGATGAAACTGTGATGATTTAAATGAACCGAATGTTCATATATGGACTTGGGCCTGACCCAAGTCCAATGGGCCGGTTCAACCCCATGTATACATATTATATGTTAATATTGTATTAGGGCTTAATCACTTGTATCATTACACACAACCCTAGCCTCCAAAACCTAAGTCTCGGCCGCCCCCTCTCCACCACCTCACGCACGTCGCCGATCGCCGCCGCCCGCCGTCGTGCAATCGGACTTGTTCCGATCAGTTTTTCGAGGTGATTCCGTCCGTGGCAAAATCCATCAGCTTTCTAATGTAGGCTGATTGGAGGAAGATCGTTTCCGGTCGTGGACCTGATTGGAGGATCTACCGCCGCCTACCGACAAGAGCCAGATTTTCCCTATGAAATCTGGTTGGAGCCAGGCGCCTAGACGCCAGCAAGGTGACTAATCTATGCTGATGGAGTTGGTCCAGTCCTGGTGTACTGCGACAACACGGGTGCCGTTGCGCAAGCAAAGGAGCCTAGGTCTCACCAAAGATCCAAACATATACTGAGGAAATACCATATAATCCGGGATATTGTGGCTAGAGGTTTGAAAAACATCGTGAAACAATGGGACTGCGTTTGATGAGTAGTTGGCTATAGGGCAAGTAGGAGATTGTTAGAGTAGATGCCCAACTAGCCAACTTGTGGCGTGTGGGTTTTATAGACTCTTGTATATGACAATCTTTATATATGATATTCGCATTTCTTTATGGCATTATTTATTTTCATTATGATTATAATTTTAACAATTGTGTTCGATAAAGACCTAGAATGCACCATAGTGTATGTTAGATGTGATAGTGGATATGATGGATATCATGAAACACATCTAATAGTCACTGTGTATTCTAAATTCGTTCCTAGAAGATTGGACCGTCAAAATGAGGATAAGGCCGCCCGAGCTTGAGACTAGCATCTGCGATGCGAAGTACCATGTTTCATTGTTAGGGAACATTGTGATGTTCTGAGCATGCAGATGGATAGTGACCTGGTAATCTAGCGAACTACCCGCGTTCGGACTTTCCAAGTGGTTACCATTTGTCGAGTGGATAAGTCCGAGGTCTTGGTTGTACTGATTAGTCCTCACTACTCGAAACATCATTGAGACTCTACATGATAGGCACCTCACTTTGACCCGTTTGCCGACTCACTTGGGGTCATTAGGCGGCGGGATTGGGTGAGGTCCCGATGCATGTAGGAGTCGATGCTTCGTTGTCGAGGATTCGCCGGTCGCTCTCATGCGTGGATATCCTATGCTATCTGAGGATATAATAGTGTATAAATCTCTGGCCAGAGTACTGGAAGTGTTTTAGGTAAATGAGTTTACCTAGTTACACTCGCGATGTCACTATTCGATCTCCAAGATGTACGCATAGATATCGGATCTCTAGCGACTCTTGATTTACCAATGGTCGTTGATCTGATCGGGATATATGTGTTGAAATGACCGTACTGTACGCTAACCACGACCAACTGGTTCTTGCAGGCACTATCAGTGATACCTAGGGGATCATGGCGCGATGTTTCTAGGTGCTTTACCATGATCCGTTGGGCAAGTCCGAAATTGTGATTTCGGAGCCACAATGGTTGTGGGCCCACGGCTAGCTGTATCCCTGAACCATTGAGGGTCACACAAGTACTGGATTCGTGATTCCCGCACGGAAACTGAGCTCAATGTGTTGAGCATACGAAGAGGATTTTAGGGAGTGCAACTTCCTAAAAGTCAATAGGGGTCAAATTGTGATTTCCCGCTGTTGAGGGGCAAAACTGTCATTTTGGACTAGGTATCTGAAAAATTGTTTTTCACGTCATAACATTCAGTTTTGGAAACTGATTCGATCGGTCCGATCTGATCGTCGATCGGAGTTATGATGAAACCGTGATGATTTAAATGAACCGAATGTTCATATATGGACTTGGGCCTGACCCAAGCCCAATGGGCCGGTTCAACCCCATGTATACATATTATATGTTAATATTGTATTAGGGCTTAATCACTTGTATCATTACACACAACCCTAGCCTCCAAAACCTAAGTCTCGGCCGCCCCCTCTCCACCACCTCACGCACGTCGCCGATCGCCGCCGCCCGCCGTCGTGCAATCAGACTTGTTCCGATCAGTTTTTCGAGGTGATTCCGTCCGTTGGAAAAATCCATGCTTTCTAATGTAGGCTGATTGGAGGAAGATCGTTTCCGGTCGTGGACCTGATTGGAGGATCTACCGCCGCCTACCGACAAGAGCCAGATTTTCCCTATGAAATCTGGTTGGAGCCAGGCGCCTAGACGCCAGCAAGGTGACTAATCTATGAACACCCTATGTATGTTTGTAGATTTATTTTGATGTATTGAACACTTTCCGGGCCAATTTTTGTTTCCGCTGCGCCCCCGGGAAGTGGGATCCGGATCCGCCACCGTATGCCAACAGGCACAATACTACAGAGTGTGTGTACAGATGTTTCGTGACACAGTAAGTTGATAAAGCAATCTATGTGTGTGTGTCACTAGCTGTGAGCTGTTTCGACAGATGAACTCTCTTTTGTTCTGAAAATTGGTAAGTTCGTAAGTCGTTTATTTCGTGACGGGTAACCACTTCACAGCTGATATGCTCTTCTATTTATACCCTTTGGATACAACGATAATAAATGTTACCAGTAGACACGTCGAATGTATCCAAATTGAAATTCCTGCGGTGACATAAATGCTTGTACGATGAACGTACATCTCCATTAAATGCATTTCCCTTTTTAGCATAATTCTATGCCCTCTTCAGTTCTCACCAAATCTCTGTATATCTGAAGTTAACTTAAATTAGTTCCAACGACTAAAAATCAACATAGAGAGGTCAAACGCATCACATCAATCTGTACGAAACCTCGAAACATTCTAAAAATTCATTTTGGTAAGTTATCCTTACTTAACTAGGTTCTCGATCTGGTCGTTGTATATTGAATTGCTTTTCTAATCTGGTTCTAAGCTGATCAAAACCAATCTGCTCTGAATTAATCTTCTCTTGTCTCTGTTCTGTACTGATCCAGATAACAGTCTTTGTTCATTTTCCTCTGTAACCAAATAACGTATGTATAATAATATTTCTCCTAGCTGGTTTATCCAATCTGGTCTTCCAGCTGGTCTATTATATCACTTTACACTCCGAGCTGTTATTTCAGCTTATTTCAAAGACAACTGTTCTATCCGCTCTTCTAAACTGATGTGATCTGTTTCTATTATGAATAGACACCTGAATTGTTCATCTGAACTGATTTGTCTTTAACCAGCTTGACTAAATTACCTTAGCTGGTTTATCCTCAACCAGCATAGTAAATACTTTGAGCTGGTTTGTCCTTAACCAGCTTAGCTATGCTCTGATCTGGTTTTTATATCCAACACTGTAAGCCCCGTCTAGATCTTGTACCTTTGAACTGATTAATCTCTTTTATTTGTCTTCACAAAAACTTATAAAATTAACTCCAACATATTTAATACCAATAACCACTTTTAAATGTTTTTTAAGTATGTTTAAGCATGTTCAGTTAGGCTATCTCAGTTTACGGTAAAATCTATTTTCTTTGCATGCCTTTGCTATCACCAGATTTACCTGCTGAGCCCCAAGGCGCACTAGCTTTCCTGGTTGAAGGTGAGGATTTTCCCTGAGAGGTGGTGACGCGATCGTGGAATTGTGTTTATGGAAAGACCAGCGTGTATGTGTTGCTACAGGCCGCATCCTTTTGTGAACAAAAATTTGTGTCAGACTGTTCTGTTTTTGAAGTGTTCTAAACTGTTTTCCACCTATTTGTATCAAAAGATTTTTATGTTAGTATTTGTAATCCGACCATATTCTCTCTAAGCTGATACAGCCTGCGAACTTCTTTGTGTTGAGTGTTTACACTACTTCTATTACTGTTCTCCCAACCTGTGTGTGATGAAACTCACTAATTGTCACCAGTTCCCGCATTGCAATTCCAAATCTGTTTAGCCACACGTGAGCTGAATTGTTCTTTATTGCACAACCATCCATGTTCATTGTTCTCATTTAAATTCTGAAAATTTTAAAAAAATTTGTGCGTAATTTTGTGAGATTTCGAGTGTGTTTTGAAAGAACGGTGGACTAGGGCGCCACACGTGGACTGCTTGGAGTTCTCGCATCTTGTGGGCTGTTGGATGGGGTTACTGCAGAAGCTGCAGTAATCAAAGTCTTTTAGTTGAATCCTTCCAGTTTGGAAGAAGGGGAGACGTAGGAGATTTAGCTCCGAACTTCCATAAACAAACAGATGAGTCCTTTACTGTCAGGCTCGGTGCTCTAAATCAGAGATTGTTACGCGAAAGCATAAAATATGGGTTAAGAATTTTCTTTTAGGCCTGAACTGAAAATACGATTCAAAATACATTCATACTCAAAGTATATATTTTTAACTCAAAATCCCACACAAAAACAACAACATCAGAAATGTATACAAGTGTCTCAACAAATACTAATCTCAAGTATAGTATTCAGGCAGGGCATCCCCTGGTAAACTAGTTCAATAAATATACATAACTGGGACTCAAAAATGGGCTCTACCAGCTGATGCCCCACTCCGTCCTGATTGGTTACCTGAAGACCCTGCAAAGGCCAACACAAGACCAAAGCAGCCCCAAGAAGGGAAAGAGAATGAGGTCAAAACTCAGTACGAAGAGCACTCATAAAACAGCAGTCAATAAGGCATGAAATATCCCAAGGCGTGCAATGCAAGAAGGGTACCAAGAATCATCGGTAAACAAGGAACAACTACTCAGTTGGCAATCGAAATCTTGATAAATCATCAAAATCCAGATAACAGAGACTCAGCCGGGAAATCACGACTTATTGAAAGCATTGGATTCTCAGGCACGGAGAATCAGCCAGCAAATCACGACTCAGTGATTAATCGATTCTCAAAGGAACAGGCTCAATATGTTATGCTTGAATGCAAGGCAGAATCAGCTCACAAACAATTCACAATAATCAAACATAAGAAAACCAGATAAACATCAAGAACATCATGGCTAAGAAACTCAGGTTACGGCCAGCATGCATACACAGCAATCAATTCACGCTGGAAATATTTTCATGCTTATGTCAAAGATGTTTAAAATCAGCTCAATCCGTATCTTTCGTAGATTTGGTACAATACCTCAGCTGATCTCACAGCAAATCACACCCTACCAGCTCTGCCCAAGTCTCGGCCGACAAATCAAGGCAAAAATCACAAGAAATGATCTAATCTGCCAATATACTCAAGAAAATCAGCTCTACTGAAGCTTACCAGCTCACGGCCTAAAGCCTCATAGCCCAGACAAGCTACGTCTAGCCCACATGACACTATTCAGCTGAAATATACACGCTAGGAACAGAAACTAGCACTATCAGAACATGGTTACCTGAACCGGAGCTCAATTCTGCCGAAAAATCTCAAGAACCAACTCACTTTCAGTTGATGTATTTTCACTCAAATCTGACCAGCCAATCTCCGGCAATCGGGAGAAGAAGATGTTGGGTGAATAGTAGTCACGAGGGTTTGAGAGATATAAGTCGGGATACTCAGGAGAAGATAAGATATGTGTGTTGTAAAATAACTAAGTGCTGGTCAACACATATATATATACTCCCAGTCAAAGCTACAGTAAAGTCAAACCAGCTCAGAATTCTCTAATGTACCAGCTTAGGCACACAAACCAGGTCAGGGAGTACGCTGTTTTCAACCAGCACAACGATCAGCTAACCAGCTCAGGTACTTCAAGCAACACACATTCAGCTTGGAGCACTCCCACGGACCCGGTCTGGTCTACAGTGCTCAGATCAGCTCAGACCTGTCCACTGTTCCAGCTTAGGTACACAAACAATAACAACCAGATCGCGTTCCAAACAAACCAGTTCGTAGCATCCAATGCATCTCTAAGCTGAGTCCAGCTTGCAAAAACACAGTAAATCCCAAGACTGTTCACCTCGAAGATGGTGTCCCCGAAACCAGCTCGCAGCAGAACTTAAACAAGCACAATGAAACAACCCATCTCAGAGCTAACCTCTCAGGACAGCTCGCACCTGATTTGATCTATGACAAACCCGAAGGTTACCAATAGTTTACAAAAATACTCCTAAGCTGAACTCTAAGCAGTTTATAGGATACAATCCAGCTCAGCGCTCCAACTAGCTATCAGCTCGGGACTAATCTGTCCAACCAGATCGTAACCAAAACTGATTCCTATTAACCAGAATCATCAAGCTATAACATCTATACTGATAACCTATAAATATACTATAACCATCAGTGCTTAAAACCATGTTTCCAACAATGGTAATCTCCACTGAAATCCGAAGAGCTTGCAAAACCAGCTTGGCAACGAAACCTGGACCAGCACACATCTAAACTTGTCTCTTTACCTGCAGCTTACTCAGCCGAAGCATCTCTTTGGATTAAACACTAATCTGATCTGGTTAACTCGAGATTACCATCTAATAATTCCAATTTTCACATTTACAGTTTTCAGTTTACAGCTTCTGCATTCATACTTGCATCGCACATTTAAAACCAACAGCTATCATATCTTATCTACTTCTCGGTGCTAAAACCTTTCAAGAACCAGAGCTATGGAAGCTCATGTTTTCATGATTCAGATCGTGCGTGATCTGTTAAGCACGCAACACTACTTTGTGTTGATTCAGCTTAGGCGTGATATGCTTCGCGTGATATTTTTCAAAACACTTTTAAAAGCACGCAATCTATATTTTGATCCATGAATTAGTACCCGAGCTGTGCGAGAGCTCACGGTACCCAGTTCTCGGACCGTACATTATAACTGGTTCTCATGTTCATAAATGATCGTCCAAGTTGTATCTTGGCTCTTCTGATAAGCTCTGGTTTGTGGTTAAGATGACTTTTCAAATCTGAAGCTCTAAACTGAATAATGCGAGAGCTGAGAGATGAAAGCTGAATGCGATATCTGAACTGTACTAAGAGCTGACCTTGCTCAATTTGTTTTCTTTTCTACGAAGCTCCCTCTACTCTCTTTACCTCTGATCTGATATGTGAAGCTCTAAGATGAATGTTTTTCTCTAAACTGATCACCTACGCTCTAAGATGATAGCTGAAAGCTCTGATATGATCCAATAAGCTCTGAACTGAATAACACCTCTGATCTGATATAGGCCTCTGATCTGATCTGTACTACGCGTGAGCTGAATTCTTATCTAAACTATGCTGTTTTTTGTGATCTGTTCTTAATGAAGACTGAAACTGTTCTGATCTGTTGTTTCGGATTCTTGTATTTGTTATCATCAAAATTTAAATTTTAATCTTAAAAAGAAGTAGGTACAAGCCAAACCGAGACCTCGCTAAATTCTTAGAGTAAAAGTGTTAGAAAATTTTTTTATTCAGAAATGGGTTACTATTCACGTAACTATTTATGTGAAAAGTGTCTTGACCCGAAATCAAAAATCAGTCTCTTCGCATTAAAAAATAACATCATGGAAATGAGGATTTTTAATTTAAATACACTTAATCGAGCAATAGAGTTCATAAAACCTTAAAAGCGCATTTATTTTAAAAATATAAAGCCAACAAAATTGCTATTCAAAATATCTCATCTCATAGAAAAATGTTTTAATAAAAAATTGATCTATGCGGAAAACGAATGGTCGCTGGATTGTACGCCATGTTGGACCTTGATTGGCTCAAGAATCACGTCCCCCAGTCCCCAGCTCAAGCTCATCTGCACCAGACAATCGTAGAGAGTCTAAAGATTAAACAAGTATAAAGTTTATAAATAATGAATACTAAATATTCAGCCACATGCAATTTAAAATAAGTGTAATCAAATAAAGTTCATGGATTTAAAATCATAAAATAGAATCTCTTAATAATTTTTCTTGTAAACTCAAGTTCGGGACTGTGGCTCCTCATCCTCAAGTCGCTTGGTCAACTCCATCAAACCGCAGTAGTAGGCTGGTACGGCATCACAGTAGTTATCTGGAATCCATACCCGTCAAGTTTAAGACACCCATGTATTTATTCAAAATCCCTTACGCGTTAGTTTAACATGGCTAAAGGATACGTCTCTTGGCCTCGTAACCGTCGTTTGATGTGGCAACACGATATGTCTCTTGGACCCATATACGTCAAAGAAAAACCAAAATCAAGTCACCTCATTCAAAATATTTTTCTTCACCTCAAACTCAAATAGTTTTCTTTCCTCAAAATCTTGTCTCTCTTTTTCGCTCAAATTTTCATAAAATTCATAAACATTAAAAATTCGTAAATAGTTGCTAAAAAATCATGAATTATGCTTAAAACATTTAAAATAATCAATTCATGTAATCGGATACCCTTGAGAACCTAAACTTGACTTGCCAAAACTGCCCCGACGAGATGCGTTTTGAGCGTCCTAGCCATAAAATTCATAACTTATTCCTTTCTAATCCAATCACTCTCTGCTTGAATCCACGTCACTCCAACTCGATAGGATAACTTTGGTACTTGATTGTGACTACACATGTTTCCTATAACGACCTACAAGACTCCAACGACCCGACTGTTCGCGCACAGGTAGCAAGCAAGGACACGTAGTGACCATAAAATTCATAAATAATTCATTTCTCGACCAAATTACTCCCCTTTGAACCCACATGATCATAAATCTATGGTATATCTACGTAATTAACCCTAATTATACAGACCTCACAGAACACTCTGCACGGCACCAACATTTTGACTAGTCGCACGTAGGCAGGAAACTGGAACACATACACTACGACTCTCATACCAGTGTGCTTTCCCTGACTCTAGGACCGACCGAGCCCACACACAGACCCAAGAATGTCCCTAGACCTTACCCTAGCCACCCCAGACCGGACCTTGAGCCCCAAACCCTAACCAACACCCTAAACCCATCGGCCACCCCTCTCTTGGCCACCACCACTCATCCCTTGAACCTCCATGGGATCCCAGGAGACCTTTTACATGCAATTCATTAGAAAATATGTCATACCATTAAAATCCATCAAATCATGAAAGATATCATCAACCATGCAAGCAACTTATAATAGATCGAAAGGTGCATCAAAGAAAACGGTGTACCTGCCTTTGTGCGAAAAACTTACAACCACGACGTCACGAGGCTGGAAGGAGATGGAGGAGCACAAACATGCCTAAAGGTGGAGCTTCACCTTAGGATTTGATGGAGAAAGCAAAAAGGGAAGGAAAAAGGAGAGGGGTTTTGGGGGCGGGGGGCTCTTTCTCCACTAGTTTTTTTTTTGTTGTTTTTGTTTTGTGATTTGTGGTGTTAAGGGGTAATATAATATGATTTATTAAAGTTTTTAATCACATTTATAAAAGTGCTATAAAAAAGTCCATTCTTTCCTTCATTGAATTTGGAAAATTAGGGGGGTCTAAAGTGAGGTGAAAACTCGTTTGAGTCGTGTATATAGTGTGTGTATAAAATTTGATATTTTACTAATAGAAGTTATATCATTTATAAATAGTTTTCAAATCTCCTTTCTAAGTACTAAGTTTTTAAATTAAACCTTGAAGGTTTATAAGTATTTTATCCCCAATATCTTTAAAATTTCTTTAAAAATATATAAATGGTGAGCTCAAGAATAAATTTTCATTCAAATATTATTGCCTCGATGTACCCGTCTCCTCCTTTCCAGCCTCATATTATCAAACTAAAAATTCTAAAAGAAACATCGTCAAACAATTTAAATAAATTAAATAACATGATCTTTGAAATAAAATAATAATACCACTACCAACAATAATAATAATAGAGCAAGCGACTTGGGAGTGAAAATTTGTGAAAGCTACTCTAGTACTTGTGTGACCTTCAATGGTTTAGGGATACAGCTAGCCATGGTCTCAGAACTCCTTGTGAATCGGATAACACATTCTCCGACTAACCCATAGAACCATGGTAAACGTCTAGCAACATCACCCCATGATTTCATACGTATCACTGATAGTGCATTCAAGAACCAGTATGTAATGGTTAGAATGCAGTACGGTCCCTTCTGCTCAAAATATCCCAATCGAATCAATGACCATTGGTAAATCGAGAGTCTCTATAGATTTGATCATGCATACATCTTTAAGATCACACAGAGACATTGCTTATGCTACTAGGTAAACTCATTTACTCTAAAGCACATTTAATACTCTGGCAAGAGATTTGACACACTATTATTTTCTCCGATAGTATAGGATATCCATGCACCAAGGCGAGCGGGGAATTCTCAACAACAAAACATCGACTCCTACATGCATCGGGACCTCATCTAATCCCGCCACCGGTTGACCCCACGGATTTGGTAAACGGATCAAAGTGAGGCCTCTATCATGTAGAGTCTCAATGATTTTTCGAGTATTTAAGGACAAATCATGTACAATCAAAATATTGGACTTAATCTCGTTAAATGATAACCACTTGGAAAGTTCCAATGAAGGTAATTCGATTGATCACCAAGTCACTATCTGTCATGCATGTTCAGAACATCTCCAAGTTCCTTACCAATGAAACATGGTACTTGATCGCAGATGCTAGTCTCAAACTCAGACGGCCCTCATCCTTGTTTTGGATGGCCCAATCAACTAGGAAATCAATTAGAACATACAGTGACTATTAGATGTGTTTCATGAGAGCCATCAAATAAAATATTACATCCAACATAAACTATAGTGAATTCAAGGTTTTTATCCAAAAGGTTTGCATAATAACAATAAAGATAAAGAATACCATGAAAATGTAAATTATATAAATGACTAAAGATCGTTTTACAACAAGAGTCAACAAAGTCCAGTACCAACAGTTGGATAGACGGACACCTACTCTAAGAATCTCTCACTTGTCCTGTATCCAAGTAGTCATCAAACTTAACCACATTGACTCATGATGTTTATCAAACAATTGTCCTGCCAAAGGCTTCATAAGTTGATCACCAATGTTTTCTACAGAGACGATTCGTTCGAAAGTGATGTATCCTATTGCCATAATTTTCCGGATTCGTGGAACTTCTACAAAATATGTTTGGATCGCTGATGAGACCTAGGCTCTTTTGAGTGAGCAACGGAACCCGTGTTGTCGTGTACATTGGGATTGGACCAATTCCTTCAGGAATTACGCACAACTCTTGTACGGAATTTCTCATCCAAACAACCTCCTTAGCAGCAGCTGATGCTGCAATGTATTCAGCCTCAACGGTTGAATCTGCAATGGTACCTTTGTAACGCTTAGAAATTCCTCACAACGTAGAAATGAGTGCATGACTAGGGGGAAAATATGTTAGATGATTACATGCCATTTTATGTGATTTGTTTATGATTTTATGTTGCATGGTATGCATGTCTTGTTTTTCAGCCAGCTTGAGTTACGGACGTGTGAACGAGACTAGGGACGACCGGAATGAAAATAATTTGATATTTTTAAGTTATTAATTTTAAGAATAAATTTAGTAGTTTTAAGCAGCAATTTCTGAAAATTGGGGTTTTTATTATTATTTTGGAGGGGAACCCGTTTTTCGCATATACGGGATGTTTATTGAATTTTAAAGTGTTTTAAAAATTGATGGACTTGGATTTCGAAAATTGACATTTTATTAAGCCAAGATAAAGTTTTTAATTAAGGAATTCAATTAGATGGAGGGGCAAACCTATCAAAATCATTCCCTTTTCTTAATTAAATCCGTTTGGGGTCAAATTTGTCACCCCACTATTTTCAAAACACAAATTTATCTAAACCTAGCCTCCTCCTAGCCTCAATAGCAAAGTTTCGAAAATTGGTGTAGCTTGGTGATCCAAAGGCGGTCGTGCCCCGATCTCGTGTCTACAACGTCGATAACTCGCAGATCTACATTTCCTACGAACCTGGCATGTAATATCTTTTCGTTTTCTCACCATTTAAGCCGTATTTGTGACGCCCGAACCCAACGGGGCCACGAGAATTGGGTAAATAAAAATTTTCGAATAAAATAAGGGCTAAAATATAATTCGCTATAGGCTGTATTTCCTATAACTTGAAAAGAACAAAGCAAACGACAAGCTCAAGGATCAGCAGATACTTAAATTGCACGCTAACTGCTAAAAACATTTGCGGAAAAACAATTTGTATTGATAACATGCAATTGCGATTACAACAGCTGCTATACTAAGTAAATATACAACCGTTGCTACTGATCTAATACAGTACAATCTATTCAAAATGATACAACTTAGACACGGAAAACGTAGGCCTTGGATAAAAACAACGCCACCCATCTGCTGGTTTTCAAGTTTCACCTGCTGTTCCTCCACCAGTTGTCGTACCTGCACCATTTTAAAAGCTAGTGAGCCTAAAGGCTCAGCAAGTAAAACCTCAGATACGATACTAGTCTCGAACTCGGGCGGCCTTATCCTCATTTTGACGGCCCAATCGACTAGGAACATGTTCAGAATACACAGTGTAGATGTATT
>KV003229.1:0-11089 GCA_001598015.1 Dorcoceras hygrometricum | reverse complement strand
CAAAAAAAAAAAAAAAAAAAAAAAAAAAAAAAAAAAAAAAAAAAAAAAAAAAAAAAAAAAAAAAAAAAAAAAAAGAAAAAAAAAAAGGGGGGGGGGGGGCTCTGTTTTAAATGTTGTATCAAATTTACAAATAAAAATAGTAGTGGGGAGTTTTAATAAAATATTTTGAGAAAGGACAAGGAGTTGGCACGACAGTCATGCCTAGTCAAGTATTTCTACCTACTACTTAATCATTCTCCCTTTATATAAGGATTTACGTGAGCCTCTGGATTCATTTTTGGTTTGCACTTAAAACTTTTAGTTTCTCTAAAGTCGAGTAGCTTTTCTTGTGTTCTTGTGGAGACTTCCAACCGTGATCATCTGCACGTTGCGATCTTCATTTCAGGCAAGTAAATCTGATTCTTGTTGTATTAGAAAACATATATTGCTTCGTTGTTTTCTGTAAGTGCTTGCCTGTTAAGTTTCAGTTTAGCTTTCATTAATGTTTGAGTTGAGCTATGGATTCACTGCTTTGATGCTATAGTTTTGAGGAAACTCACCAGAACGTTTAACCAGCAATGGTGTTTTTAAAAATATACTGAGTTTTACAGATTCCAGGTAAGAAGCCAAGAGAAGTCCTCGTTTTCCTAAGTACTGTGAAGACTCGGG
Source organism: Dorcoceras hygrometricum (assembly GCA_001598015.1). Taxonomy (NCBI): domain Eukaryota; kingdom Viridiplantae; phylum Streptophyta; class Magnoliopsida; order Lamiales; family Gesneriaceae; genus Dorcoceras; species Dorcoceras hygrometricum. The sequence goes on along the minus strand of KV003229.1, from coordinate 10,441 downwards.
ACATTGAATCTAAACGAATAGGCAACGTTGGTTAGATCGGAAGCAAGTTCTAGTTGGATAAGAGAAACCAGTTTGTTTAGAATCTGTCTGAGTCGAAGAAGTATTTCGTGTTCCTAGCCAAGTGTTTCTAAGCGTAACATGTCTTTAACCAAATCTGTTGTTGAGTTGCTCACAGCTGAGAAATCTGCCAAAATCTGAAACACTTGCTATAAGCTCCTATTAAAGTTTTCGCATTAAGATCAGTCTTGCTTGGTCAAAGCTGTTTTTTCCTAAGAACCAAGATCTTTTTCTACTATTCATAAGCCGTGTTCCTTAGCCAAAGCTATTGCTCACATCTGTATGCCTATACCGCACCTAAGATCTGTTTAGATAACCTAAAGCTGACCTTTGCACAAGACATCTGTTTCCAATGAGATCTGTTTTCTAGTGAGATCTGTTTTCCAGTGAGATCTGTTTTCCAGTGACATCTGTTTCCCGAGAGAGATCTGTTTTCACGAAATCTTATTTCCTAGAACCACGTCAGTTTTGAACTCTCGAGTTGATTCATTCAGAGCTAGTCCTCAGCTCCGAGTCCAACTGTACATTCAGTAGTGATTTTTAAATAAAAATGAGTTTCATAGCAGTGAATCTACCAGATTTCAGTGATCGACTTTTGATCAAGAGCTAGTATAAAGTTATTCCAGAAAAGAAGTAAAGTTCAGACTTCAGATTTATGGCATAGGGGACCCGATCAAATGTGAAGGGATAGAATTACAGTAGGACCGTAATCCCTTCATGGAAAGGACAGAATTATGGAAATATTGTAATCCCTTCACAGAGAGTTACTGATTAGTTAACATGCTTAATGCACAAGGACCACCAGAGAGCCTCTAGACCATAAATCAACCAGTATAAGCAATTCAGATTCGAGCTTCGAGTTGTCCTTGAGTAGCGAGTTTTCAGATTTCAGTTGCCTGCATTTATGTGATTTTGTTATCCTCAGTTTACTTGTTGAGCCCCTAGTCTCACTAGTTTTCTCAATGCAGATGAGGCTTCTCAGGAACAGGCGGGTGGTGCGAGTTGATTCGGATTGGAGGAATGTGTTTGTTGAAGGCCAGAGTTTCCGCAGAGTCTTATCTTTATGCGCCAATTGAGAACTTATACAGAGTTCCTGTAATTGTAATATCGCCACTTTGCATTATTTAATAGAGATATGTTTGACAAACTATTACTTCCATTTTCCTTTGGCCATTAGTTTTGTTTCAGCTTACTAAAATCGAATTTGGTCCTTCTATTTGTTTAAAATTTTGAATTTTCCTATTCCGCTGGTTGTCTTGTTTTCCTGTGTATGTTTTCAGGTTACCATGGTTTCACCGCTGGTCGTGGAGTTGATCCAGCTGGTATGCCCCAGGAGGTGGATAGATTGTCCCAGTTATATTTATTATGTATTTAAATTTGGGAGTCACTCTATGTTTGTATGTTAGCTATGTTTTATTTGTTTTTTGAACATTGTAAAACCTTTATTTTGAATAATACTGTATTTTAAATTATGTTTTCAAATTCAGGCCAGAAAGCGAAAATTTAGCCACTATTTTTTTGCTTCCGCTATTTTTTTGCGTTGTTTATCTCTGAGTTGAGCACGAGGGCTGATATTTTTGGTATCAGAGCTTAAGCTGGGATAAGCTCGATTTCTTTTGATCACACTTGAGTCTAGGCATAGTGTTGCTTGTTGCATGTGCATGACTTTGTGATTTAATTGCTATGTGATATATTTATTGTTGTGTGTCCTTACCCTCTTAATACCTTCGTAGATGCCGCCTAGACGTAGGGGTAGAGGTAGAGGGCAGTTTCAGTAGGAATCCGAGGGTCAGAAACAGGAGGCGTAGTGTAGTGGGCCTTTTCGTAGATGTACCAGACAGATTGAGGATGAGGTTGATGAGCTGGCAGCCCGTGTGGATGACATGGAACTTGTGATGGTGAGGTTTCAGCGTATGAACCCTCAGACGTTTAACGGTGATGAGCCTAGTTCCGATGCGGAGTCCTGGTTGCATCCAGAACCTGGTTGTTTGACCGTGTGAGGTACGACGACGAGTAGGTTGAGTTTGGCTACGTTCCAGTTGTGGAGGAGTGTCGAGAGTTGGTGGAGAGGTTCTTCTCGAGCGCTATAGGAGACTGGTGTAGGGATTTCGTGGAGCAGTTTTTGTACTGCCTTTCAGCAGTAGTAGGTCCCTGAGTCCTACGTTAACGTCAGGGAGCATGAGTTTGATAACCTGGTGCAGGGTACTACGTCCGTGGGAGAGTATTCCCGGATATTTGCCTCTCTTCTTGCATATGTTCCGCATGTTTGTGGCCGAAAGAGGGATAAGAGGAACAAGTTCTTGGAGGGACTCAATGAGGAGTTGTATTCTTTGGTGTTGGCGGGTTCACCGACGAGTTATGCGAATGCGGTGGACAAGGCTATGGATATTGAGGAAGGACTGCGGAACCATAGGTCTTGTGTTAGGCCGCATGTGGTGCAAGGTAACCATCCCATGGTTCCGAGGGTGCAACCTTCCCAGTCTGTGCAGTCACCCAACCACCCCAGCAACAGGCAGCAGTGATCTGTTGTCGTTGTTGAGCTGTTTCTTGAGATTCCTTTGGCTCCCTGTTTTCGGTGGTAGCCTTGTTTCATGCATAGCATTCGCATTTTATCTATTGCTATCATACTGCTGTTTTTCAATCGCTCTCCGTACTGGGGTTTGACCCCATGTCCCTCTGGGGCTGGTTGTCTTGTTTTCCTGTGTATGTTTTCAGGTTACCATGGTTTCACCGCTGGTCGTGGAGTTGATCCAGCTGGTAGTGCCCCAGGAGGTGGATAGATTGTCCCAGTTATATTTATTATGTATTTAAATTTGGGAGTCACTCTATGTTTTTATGTTAGCTATGTTGTATTTGTTTTTTGAACATTTTAAAACCTTTATTTTGAATAATACTGTATTTTAAATTATGTTTTCAAATTCATGCCAGAAAGCGAAAATTTAGCCACTATTTTATTGCTTCCGCTATTTTTTTGCGTGATTTATCTCTGAGTTGAGCACGAGGGCTGATATTTTTGGTATCAGAGCTTAAGCTGGGATAAGCTCGATTTCTTTTGATCACACTTGAGTCTAGGCATAGTGTTGCTTGTCGCATGTGCATGAATTTGTGATTTAATTGCTATGTGATATATTTATTGTTGTGTGTCCTTACCCTCTTAATACCTTCGTAGATGCCGCCTAGACGTAGGGGTAGAGGTAGAGGGCAATTTCAGTAGGAATCCGAGGGTCAGAAAGAGGAGGCGTAGCGTAGTGGGCCTTTTTGTAGATGTACCAGACAGGTTGAGGATGAGGTTGATGAGCTGGAAGCCCGTGTGGACGACATGGAACTTGTGATGGTGAGGTTTCAGCGTATGAACACTCAGACGTTTAACGGTGATGAGCCTAGTTCCGATGCGGAGTCCTGGTTGCATCCAGAACCTGGTTGTTTGACCGTGTGAGGTACGACGACGAGTAGGTTGAGTTTGGCTACGTTCCAGTTGTGGAGGAGTGTCGAGAGTTGGTGGAGAGGTTCTTCTCGAGCGCTATAGGAGACTGGTGTAGGGATTTCGTGGAGCAGTTTTTGTACTGCCTTTCAGCAGTAGTAGGTCCCTGAGTCCTACGTTAACGTCAGGGAGCGTGAGTTTGATAACTTGGTGCAGGGGACTATGTCCGTGTGAGAGTATGCCCGGATATTTGCTTCTCTTATTGCATATGTTCCGCATGTTTGTGGCCGAAAGAGGGATAAGAGGAACAAGTTCTTGGAGGGACTCAATGAGGAGTTGTATTCTTTGGTGTTGGCGGGTTCACCGACGAGTTATGCGAATGCGGTGGACAAGGCTATGGATATTGAGGAAGGACTGCGGAACCATAGGTCTTGTGTTAGGCCGCATGTGGTGCAAGGTAACCATCCCATGGTTCCGAGGGTGCAACCTTCCCAGTCTGTGCAGTCACCCAACCACCCCAGCAACAGGCAGCCCAACATTCGGGACACCATAGGTTTAGACCTTGTGGTCGTCAGTTTAAGAAGAAGTCTGGTTCTAGTTCTTCTGGCTCGGGTAGTTCTAGCAGTAGTAGTTCCAAGGTAGAGTTTTGTGGCCAGTTTGGAGGAAAGCACCCTACAGCGCAGTGTGTTGGGGTACAAGGTTCGTGCAATATTGTGGGCAGTATGGACACTTTGCGAGAGTGTGTCATTTGGCTGGATCTCAGCACACCGCTGCCCCACCGTAGGGTCGTGGAGGTGGATCGTCTAGAGGTCATTCTTTTCCTCCTCCACAGCAGAGGTTGGGAGAGCCTCAGTATAGGCCGTTCTAGTAGCCTGGTCCTTCGCGGTTTGGACAGTATTCCCAGCCCCAGTTCTCAGGACCTCAGTATGCCCAGGTGAATTCCATGACGAGGGAGCAAGCGGAGGGCACGCCAACAGGAGTGATCACAGGTACTTGATTTTGTCTTTGATTTTCCTGCGTGTGTATTGTTTGATACAGGAGCATCTCATTCGTTTATTGCTGATGCATTTGTGGTTGAGCATGGTTTTCATACCACTTATTTGAGTGATATTGTGTCTGTTGCAACCCCTGTCGGCGCGAGCCTGTACTCCCAAGAGATTTTGTTGAATGGCATTCTTAGGTTTGGCGAGAACGTGTTGTTAGCGAATCTGATCAGGCTAGTGATGTGGGTTTCGATTGCATAGTGGGAATGGACGTGTTGTCTACCTAAAGGGCCACTGTGGATTTTTTCCATGACATTGTGCGTTTTAAGCCCAGTCTGGTTAGAAGTGGGACTTCTATGGTCTCGATTCCCGATCAAAGATTCCTTTAGTCTCTTCGATGGATATTTTTAGCCTGTTGTCGTTGGAGAATGCTGGATTTATGATCTATGCTTTGGATGCGTCTTCTTTGTTGTGTGTGAAGATTAGCGACGTTCTCGTTGTTCGCCATTTCCCTGATGTGTTCCCGGAGGAGATTCCTGGTTTTCCTCCGAAGAGGAGATAGACTTCAGCATTGAGTTGGCACCTGGTACAGCTCCTATCTCGAGAGCCCCATATCATTTAGCACCTGCTGAGTTGAGGGAGCTTAAGGTACAGCTTAGTGACTTGTTGGAGAAGGGTTTCATTAGACCGAGCATGTCTCCTTGGGGAGCGCCTATCTTGTTTGTGAAGAATAAGGACGGGTCGATGAGGATGTGCATCGACTTTAGGCAGTTGAATAAGGCGACAGTGAAGAATAAGTACCCATTGCCGAGGATCGATGACTTGTTTGATCAGCTTCAGGGTTCGGCTGTGTTTTCTAAGATCGATCTGCATTCGGGGTACCATCATTTGTGCATTCGAGAGAAATATGTGGCGAAAACTGCATTTCATACGAGGTACGGGCATTATGAGTTTTTGGTTATACCTTTTGGTTTGAGGAATTCCCCCGCAGTTTTCATGTACCTGATGAATCGAGTCTTTAGAGAATTCATCGATCAGTTTGTGATTTTGTTTATCGATGATATATTGGTGTACTCTAAGACTCCGTTGCAGCATAAGGAGCATTTGAGGTTGGTTCTCCAGACACTTCGAGACTCGTAGTTGTATGCTAAGTTCTCCAAGTGCGAGTTTTGGTTGGATCGAGTTGTGTTTATGGGTCCTGTTGTTTCAACTGCAGGTATTTCTGTGGATCTCAGTAAAGTTGAGGCAGTTGTTAAATGGGAGCATCCCAAGAATGTTTTTGATATTCGTAGTTTCTTGTGTTTGGCTGGCTATTATCGGCGTTTTATAGAGGGATTCTCTAGCATAGCTAAGTGTATGACGCAGTTGACTCAGAAATATAAGAGGTTTTTTTGGACTGAGCGCTTTCTGTTTCTCAAATAGAAGCTAACTTCTGCGCCTGTGTTAGCTTTGCCTTCAGGATGAGGTGGTTTTGTTGTTTTTTCGGATACTTCTTTGATTATATTGGGTTGTGTGTTGATGCAGCATGGTCGAGTCATTGCGTATGCCTCTCGTCAGTTAAAACCGCATGAGACTCGTTACCCAGTTCATGATTTGGAGTTGACAGCAGTGGTTTTTGCCTTGAAGATTTTGGAGTCACTATCTGTATGGCGAGCAATTTGTGGGGTATTCTGACCACAAGCGCCTATGAGACAGTGTAGATGGATGGAGCTGCTTAAAGATTTTTATTGTGAGATCCAATATCAGCCTGGGAAAGTGAATGTAGTTGCTGATGCATTGAGCAGAAAGGCTCAAGTGGCGATGCTGGCTTCGTTGCAGATTTTGAAGGTCCATCAACATCTAAGCACTACTGGTTGATGATTTTACCCAGGTGAGGATTATGTTGTGGTGTCTTCTTTTCAAGTTGAGCCACAGGTTGTTGCGAATATTAGAGCAGCTCAGAGAACAGATCCATCTATCCATGAGTTAAAGCTGAAGGTTAGATTTGGGCAGTTAGAGGATTACACGGTCTCGTCTGATGGTTGTTTGTGCTTTCTTGGCAGGTTAGTTGTGCCAAATCTGATTGATTTGAAGGATAAGATCTTGAGAGAAGCGCAATGTAGTAGACACAGTGTTCATCCTGGTACAAGGAAGATGTATCATGACTTGAAGCAGCATTACTGGTGGGCAGGTTTGAAAGGTGATGTTGCTGATTTTGTAGCCCGTTGTCTGAATTTCCAACAAGTTAAGACAGAGAGGATGAGACCTGGTGGTCTATTGCAAAGTTTGGAGATTCCCTAATGGAATTGGGAGGACATAGCTATGGATTTTTTGTTGACGCATTTACCTCGTTCCAGCAGAGGTTGTGATGCTGTATGGGTTGTTATTGATAGATTGTCTAAGTCTGCTCACTTCATTCCCTACAGTATTACTTATTCTTTGAAGAAGATGGCGAAGTTGTACATAGATTTCATGGTGAGATTGCATGGTGTGCCTGTTTCTATTGTTTCATATCGTGATCCGAGGTTTACTTCCAAGTTTTGGAAGAGTTTGCAAACAGCTTTGGGAACCAGATTGGCTATGAGCACAACGTATCATCCCCAAACAGATGGCCAATCTGAGAGAACTATCCAGATTTGAGAGGATATGTTGAGAGCTGTTGTGATGGATTTAGTGGTAGCAGGAAAGATTCGTTGTCTTTGGTTGAGTTTTCCTATTAACAGCTACCAGGTCATGATTGGACAGAAAAGAGAAACAGCTGCGGAATAAGATCATTCCTTTGGTGATGGTCCAGTGGAGCAAGCATGGTAGAGAAGAAGCTACGTCGGAGCTGGAGGAGAAAATGCAATGAAAGTGGCCACATCTGTTTGAGTAGATGTTGAATTTGTTTCCAGTAGCTAGTTTGATTGTGTTGTTTGTTCCAGTTATCTTGAACTCTTGGTTAGTAGCCTCCTGTTGTCTGTTAGAGGTTGTTGAGTGTTTTGTGTATAGTGTGGCTATTCAATTTTGGAGTATTCTGTTAAGTGATGGTTTTGTGTTGAGGTTTTGGATCAGTTCTGGAGTTGTTGCTTGATTTCGAGGACAAAATCTTGTTTTAGTGTGTGAGGAATGTGAGACACGAAAGTTTACTTAGATTAATTGAGTTAATTAATCGGGTTTGGCATAGACCAGAATTGTCTTGAACAGATCTGGGATGAGCCAGGTTTGAGCTGGTATGCTTGGTGAAGCTATCGGGTCAGATTTGATATCGGAAACAACTCTGGGAATTTTGGGAATTTTGCGGAGTAGCAATCAGATTTGAGGGTTGATCAGATCTGGAGGTGAAATTTGGTTATCGCAGGCAGTTGTGGACGCGCTAGTGTTTTCTTAGCGGGTAACGAAACGGCATCGTATTGAAAGAAACCAGATTTGAGTTCAAGCGTGTTAGTGTTTAGTAGACAGGCCGATGCTGTTCAGAGATTTCATATTTGGCGGGTTTTGTGAGTCAGATATGAGGGTGCTGGCGTGGTTGTGATGCGGCGCCTTTTAGTTATTCAGACTTGGATAGAGGGATACCATGTCCTGGTAAGCGAGCGGTCTTTGGTGTGATGTCGTTTGGATAAGTTCCAGGTCTGTTTGGGGCGTAGAGTTCAGATCTGGAGTGATACTCAGATCTGAGTTGGGATCAGCTTTGGATTTTACGTTGTTTGTGGCTGTTGTCTATCAGATCTGGGAGACTTAAGTATATATGTTGAGGACTTTGACTTTGGTCTCGCCATTATCTCTTTCCGAGACTTAGAAATATTCTCGTAATCTTACCCTGTCGCGATACCCTAGCAACTGTTCACCGTAGTTTATTTCCTTCGACTTTCGGTGGTAGACAGCTCCGACGGACACAAGATTGGTAGCGCTGGACTCCTCTTGTTAAGGAGATTCTTCTCATACATATTTCGCAGACTTGGGATTAGCTGGAGGAAGATCGCGAAGGAAATCTTCTGTGTAGTCTGTTAGCATAAGCGCAGATTTGATTCTGCCGTTCAGGTAGCTCGTTGGGTAAGTGTTAATTTCCTAATTGGTGCTTTGTTTAGAGGTGCTGGTTTAGCTAGAGTAGTAGGACCGAGCTGATGGAGCTCGTAGCTCTCAGTTCGTAAGTTTTGTGTTATTGTCCCTGAGCCTGTGTTGTGTTCTTGGTTAGCAGGTTTCAGATTTAGTTGCTCGGGACTTTGTTTGTGGTAATTATAGCTCAGAGCTGAGGTACGGATGTGAGCTTGTTTTACAGCGTTGGATGTGGCATGGATATATGTGTTTGCTTGCTGATCTGCTGTACTGTGTATGCTATTCGTTGGCTGTTGTATTCCATTGCATTCCGTTGCATGAACATACACGCATTATTAATATTGAGCTCAGATCTTGTTTAGCTGTGCCTTGTTATCTTCATTTGTGTATACCAGGATGCTTGAATTGGAGGACGAGCGGGTAACTCCCGTATACCTCATCTCCCTGCTGGGATCTGTTAGCCACTATGAGCGGAGTGGGTAGTTCTCACATCTCATGAGCTGGGAAACAGCAGGTTGAGTGAATTGTTGTGCATCTGGTACCGTGTGTTGAGACGAGTGGGTAGCTCCCATATACTCACACACCCCGTGGCCACTATCTTGCAGTGATCTGTTGTCGTTGTTGAGATATTTCTTGATATTCGTTTGGCTCCCTGTTTTCGGTGGTAGCCTTGTTTCATGCATCGCATTCGCATTTTATCTAATGCTATCTTACTGCTGTTTTTTAGTTGCTCTATGTACTGGGGTTTGACCCCATGTCCCTCTGGGGCTGGTTGTCTTGTTTGCCTGTGTGTGTTTTCAGGTTACCATGGTTTCACAGCTGGTCGTGGAGTTGATCCAGCTGATAGTGCCCCAGGAGGTGGATAGAGTGTCCCAGTTATATTTATTATGTGTTTAAATTTGGGAGTCACTCTAAGTTTGTATGTTAGCTATGTTGTATTTGGTTTTCGAACATTGTAAAACCTTTATTTTGAATAATACTGTATTTCAAATTATGTTTTCAAAGTCAGGCCAGAAAGTGAAAATTTAGCCACTATTTTATTGCTTCCGCTATTGTTTTGCGTGGTTTATCTCTGAGTTGAGCACGAGGCCTGACAACAGCTTGCACCAACTCTCCTAAGCTGATCGCTAAACAGGTCACATGATACAATCCAGCTCAGTGCTCAACTTTCTGTCCAGCTCGGAACTAATCTGCTCAACCAGCTCACACCAAAGCTGGTCTTGGTTCACCATCAAAACCACCATCATGCCTCTAAGCTGGAACCAGATTACACTCGACCGACTCACACCAAATCAGCAGCACAACTGGTCTCTAATTTCAAATCGATGTACAATTAAGTACATAATACCATCTCAGCCCATCGTTGACTTCGCTGAACCTGAAACAGTTTACGTCAACCAGCTCGCGTGAAACCTTAGACTAGCTGGCAGCAAAACTATTTCCTATCAACCCAAATCCTTAAGCTGCAACATCTCTACTGATAGATCATCAATCAGCTTTGATTATCAGTGCTTAAAACCATGCTTCCAACCAATGATAATCTGCACTGAAACCCGAACAGCTTGTAATATCAGCTTAGCACAATACCCTGGACCAGAACGCATCTAAGCTGGTCTCTTCACCAGTAGATTACCAAGCTGAATATCTCTATTGGCTAATCACTACTCCAATCTGAATAACTCGATAATTATAATCTTATAATTTCCAGTCCTCACATTCTCCCCAACTAGAAAAAGGATTTCTTCCTCGAAATCAAACCACAGCTACAGACCTGAACTGAAAGAATACCAGAAAACCGTCCAAAATTGAAATATGGAAAAATCCAGCATTTATCAGTGCTCTCCCATAGGCCACTAACCAAGAGTACAAAATAACTCCAAACATTGGCCATCAAGCAATCGATTACCTGAGTCAATACAATGCATAATCAAACAGATGAAGCCACTCCTGTCTCATCTTGTTTTCC
>KV003228.1:64672-88560 GCA_001598015.1 Dorcoceras hygrometricum | reverse complement strand
AAAAAGTAAAATGTCGGAATTTTTTTTTTCTAAGTAACTAATAAAACATAAAACTCATTCCATCCGGCATCATTAAAACATCCAATCATGACACGGTCGAATTCAAATAAATACTAATACGAATATTTTTCTTCAAAGAATAAAAATTTAATAAAATCATAAAAATGTTCTAATATGCGGAAAACGAGTGTCCTTCAATAAGCGCCTTCTCACTCCGACCGAGCCCTCGCCAACCAGCACCGCCTACACATCATCACCTGCATCGATAAAATCTAGTGAGCCTAGGGGCCCAACAAGTAAACTCCGGAAATAACAAATAATACATAATACATGCACATGCAATAAAACATTTTTATTTAACATAAACTCATTTAGCCAACTGCTCAAATGAAAAGTTCGTCAAATAAAATAATTCAAAAACCCATTAACCTCAACGCAACCCCTTTCAAAATAAGAGGAATTTTCATCAAATAAAGTCTCTCAATCATTCTTCTTAACTTCGAAATAAACCATTAACCTCAAAATACGTTAATCATTCCTTCATTTATTTATGAAGTGTGGCTCAGAAATTTCCTGCAGTCATCAGTCAAGTAGCTTAAATAAGCTCATATGGATCCATCAATTTGTCGGGACACCCCGACCCGAAGGCCGACATTCACACGCCCGTAATCAGTCAAGTTGGCGGGGCATCCCGACCCGTCGATCGACATCCACACGCCCGTAATAATTTGGCGGGGCACCCCGACCCATCGGTCGGCATCCACACTACCGTAATATCAGTCATAACTTTGCCACAAATCATTTAAAATCCTCATAACTTTTTTTTATTTGGAAAAAAATCTCTATCATAACTTTCCACAACTTCTAATAAAAAAAATCCACCATAGCTCCCAAACACACAGCTTCACACACACACGGCCGTCAAAGAAAAGTGAGCAGCAGGAAATTTTTTTTTTTTGAAAAAATTTCAAACCACTCCCCATAACCTTCTAAAAGCAATAAAACCACTAATCTTCCAAACACATACACACCCACGGCTTTAGAGCCAAATCTTTTTAAAATGAAGGAAAAAGAGGTAAGGTAAATTGAGGGAGCTCACGTAACAACACGTGGCATTAAAAAAAAGAAAAGAAATTCTTCTTCAAAACCACCGAACACATGCATGCAACCAACCAACCAAAGACACACAAGCATATTGCAACCTTGCTTTCCCAATATTTAAACACTAGAAACGGTGCTGCAACCCGATGGCATGCCTCCATAACCAAACCCATTGGCAAGACCTGCACAACAACACCCTCACGCCCACCCCTCGACCCTACGCAGCCGAGCAGCGCTCAAACAAAGGCTCAAGACGTTGCAACGTGCGTTGATGAGGAAGACGTGAGGCTGCCGCCATCCATAGTCTTGCAAGGCTGCAAACCGTTGCACTCGAAAGAAGTTTACGCACAGCCTTTCCTCCCAGAATTTTTTTTAAGCACAACAGATCCACACACCTCCCGCACGATTCAAAATAAACACCCAAAATTCAGCAATATCTCGATTCTAAAACAAATCCACACCCATAGCAAACTCGCTCGTGCCCTTTTCAATAAAAATTAGAAAACCAAAGACGTTGTTCGAAACTGATAAACCGGATCCCAAAAAAAAAAGCATCCTAGACCAAGATCATAGAATCGTATACACACAGCCACATTAAAATTAATATGATCACATCGATGCATCAAAGAGCAGAATTATACTTGCCTTATGATATTTGGCGACGGTCGAGAGGCGTTCTCCGGCGGTTTATACACCACAGGCTACAAGGATCCAACCTTTATTCCTAAACAAACGTTCAGGGGAGACGTAGGACAGTTTCCTCCGAACTTCCATAAACAAATCAGCGTATTTCTTTACTGCTTTCTGCATTCATATACGCATTGCATATTTACAACTGCGCATAAAACTGTTTAAATGGGCTTTCGAATTTAAGAGTTCAGTTTGAGTTATTTTCGCTATATTCATTACTCAATCTTTATCTCAATGCACAAGTATTCAAGAACACTGAGCTATTGCAGCTCAAGTTAAGAAATTAAAATATTTCTCCTCTCAAAAATCAATTTTCATAACGCTTAAATAGAGAATAAATTAAAAATTCCTTTGTAGAAATCGTAAAATAACATTTACCTCGCTTGGGTGTATTTCGCCGGAAATCTCCTCTCGAACCAAAATTCCTGAATTCTAATTAAAGGAACGACAACGTCAAAAGTATAATAAAAATTAATCAGGACGACATTAGAAATCAATTTTTATCTACTAATTAACTATTTTGTCGGTCCATGTGGCTACCTCGGATTTTTGGGCGTCACAATCCTACCCCCCTTAAATTAAATTTCGTCCTCGAAATTTGACTTACCGAATAACTCCGAGTAGCGGTTGCGCATGTCCATCTCGATCTCCCATGTTGCCTCCCGTTCAGTGTGGTTCGCCCATTGGACCTTAATCATCGGAATGATCCTGTTCCTCAATCTCCTCTCCTGCCTCTGAAGAATTCTCATCGGCTTCTCCTCGTATGACAAGTCTGGGGCTAACTGTAGTGGCTCATAACTCAGCACATGCGAAGGGTTCGACATGTACTTCCGGAGTGTAGACACGTGAAATACATTATGTACTGCTGATAGGTGCGGTGGTAGAGCTACTCGGTACGCTAATGTGCCTACCCTCTCCAGTATCTCAAACGGCCAATGTATCTCGGACTCAACTTCCCCTTCTTACCGAACCTCATCACTCCTTTCATCGGAGCCACCTTGAGAAACACATGGTCTCCTACCTCAAACTCCAACTCACGGCGATGACTGTGAGCATAGCTTTTCTGTCTACTCTGCGCCGTCCTCATCTTGTCCCGAACTCTATTAATAACCTCGGCGGTCTGTCTAACAATATCAGGGCCTAATTCAGTCCTCTCACCAACGTCATCCCAATGGACTGGTGATCTGCACTTGCGTCCATATAACGCCTCATAGGGAGCCATCTCTATCGAAGCCTGGTAACTGTTATTATACGTGAACTCAACCAGTGGAAGTTTTGAATCCCAGCTCCCGTTAAAATCTATCACGCAGGCACGTAGCAAATCCTCAAGAGTCTAGATCACTCTATCTGACTGACCGTCTGTCTGAGGGTGAAAATCAGTGCTAAAGGTTAGCTTTGTACCTAAAGCTCGATGCAGACTCCTCCCAAACGCCGACGTGAACCGTGGATCCCTATATGACACAATGGAAATCGGAATCCCATGAAGCCTCACGATCTCTCTGATGTACAATTCAGCATACTTTTTCAGACTGTAAGTCGTCTTCACTGGCAGAAAGTGAGCTGACTTAGTGAGGCGATCAACAATAACCCATATAGAAATATATCCATCATGTCCTCGGTAGCCCCACAACAAAATCCATCGTGACTTTCTCCCATTTCCACTCCGGTATAGGGAGTGGCCTCAACATTCCTACTGGTCGCTGGTGCTCTGCCTTCACCTGCTGGCAAGTCAAACACTCTGAGACAAACTTCACAATGTCACGCTTCCCGGCCACCAATACAATTTCTGCAAGTCCTTGTACATCTTTGTGCCTCCCGGATGTATACAGTAAGGAGTGGTGTGCGCCTCGGCCATGATATCATATCGCAAGGTGTCAACATGTGGCACCCATAGTTGACCCTGATGTCGAATAATCCCATCTACCATCATGTAATGGTTGCTGCCCTTATCTACATCCCGCTGTCTCCACTTAACCAACTGCTCATCCCTCGAATGTCCTTCTCTGATTCTATCCCTCAAGGTAGGCTGAATCATCAGTGTAGACAACTTCACGGCACACTCATGAGTAATAACCTCTAATTCTAACCTCTCGATCTCTGTTGCTAGTGGTCTCTGGACAGTCAACTGTGATAATCCTGCTGATTTTCTGCTCAATGCATCAGGCACTACATTTGCTTTCCCCGGATGATAATTTATGGTACAATCGTAGTCCTTAACCAGCTCTAACCATCGTCGTTGGCGCATGTTCAGCTCTTTCTGGGTGAAGAAGTACTTGAGGCTTTTATGATCTGTGTAAATCTCACACTTCTCCCCATACATGTAGTGCCTACATATTTTCAATGCAAATACCACTGCTGCTAGCTCCAGATCGTGGGTGGGGTAATTCTTCTCGTGATTCTTCAACTGTCTAGAGGCATAAGCAATTACCCTCCTGTCTTGCATCAGAACTGCACCCAAACCCATTTTAGACGCATCTGTATAGAGAACATAGTTTCCCTACCCAGACGGCATAGCTAACACCGGAGCTTCCATCAAAGCCTGCTTCAATCCATAAAACCCTGCTTGACACTCAGGGGTCCATTCATACCTAGCATGCTTCTTAGTTAGCGACGTCAATGGAACTGCCATCTTCGAAAATCCATTGATGAATCGTCTGTAGTAACCGGCAAGCCCCAAGAAACTGCGTATCTCTGTCACGCTCTTAGGCACTGGCCAATCCCTCACTGCTTCCACTTTTGCTGGGTCTACTTCAACTCCTTTCTTCGAAACCACATGGCCAAGGAATGCAACTTTCTCGAGCCAGAACTCACATTTACTGAACTTTGCAAATAGCTGTCTATCCCTCAAAACCTGCAATACTAACCTGAGATTATCTGAATGCTCCCCTCGACTTTTGGAGTAGATCAGAATGTCATCAATAAATACTATCACAAACTGATCCAAGAAAGGCTGAAATGCTCTGTTCATAAGATCCATGAATACTGAAGGTGCGTTTGTCAACCCCAATGGCATTACCAAAAACTCATAATGGCCATAACGAGTTCTGAAAGCTATCTTGTAGATATCAGACTCCCTGATCTTCAACTGGTGGTAGCCTGACCGAAGATCAATCTTAGAAAATACTGCTGCCCCCTGAAGCTGATCAAACAAATCCTCAATTCTTGGAAAAGGATATTTGTTCTTCACTGTCAACTTGTTCAATTCTTTGTAGTCTATGCACAGTCTCATGCTTCCATCTTTTTTCTTCACGAACAACACTGGTGCGCCCCACGGGGAGAAACTGGGGCATATGAAGCCCTTATCCAACAACTCCTGAATTTGCTCCTTCAGTTTTTTCATCTCAATCGGTGCCAGTAGATACGGCGGTTTGGAGACAGGTGCTGCGTCAGGCACTAGATCGATAGCAAACTCGAGCTCTCTATCTGGAGTAAGACCTAAAATATCATCTGGAAACACCTCTTGAAACTCACTAACCACATCCACATCAGCCAGAGTAGGTCTCTCGTCCTCCGGTATGAGAGAGATGCTAGCCAAGAACCCCTGACATCCTTTCCTCAAGCAGCTCTGCGCCTTCAGGGCTGAAATAAGGCGAGGAGCCCTCTTACTCTGCGCTGCCTCAAATAAGAATCGACCTCCCTGAGGTGGGTTAACCTCCACTGTCCTCCGACTGAAGTCTATCACTACTCCATAACTCGTCAACCAATCCATACCCAAGATCAAGTCAAACTCAGGCATAGGTAGAACAATCAAATCAACAATATAAAAGAATGTGTAGCACCAGAGTCAATCAAAGCAGTAGTAGGCATGCCAGCTAAAATAATCATACTTGTGACCACGGTAGTGTCCGGGTCCACCTTCTCCGCAGTCATCACGAATGCTCGGCCTGCTACCAGTTGCTTCAGCTGTGGACAATCCTTGGCATAGTGACCTAGCGCTCCGCATTTAAAGCATACGTTCATCCCCAATCTGCATTGACCCGTATGGTTCTTATGGCACTTCGGACATACTGGCTTGTTGTCAACCTTTGGGATAGTGGAGGGCGGTGGTTTCTGAAATTGAGGACCCTGTCCCTGAGGTCGCTGTGGCCCAACATTCTGCCTCTTGAACTGTCTCTGATCTTGAGGCTGGGATGCCTGCCGCTTCATATGCCGCTCTTCTTCGATCTCCTTCCAATCTTGTTCAGCCCTCAAAGCTTTGTCAACGGCTGCCCTATAATCCTTAGGCTCTGCCAGCCTAACATCATGCTTAATCGTCGGTCGCAAGCCATCAACAAAATGCCGCAACTTCTCCTCCGCATCCCCTCCAACCAAGGGAACAAAATAGCAACCTCGCTCAAACTTGCGGACGTAGTCCCGCACAGATAGATCCTTCTGCTTCAACGTCATAAACTCCCTCTTCAACTCTGAACGCACGTCAGCAGTGAAATATTGATCAAAGAATACCTTCTTAAATCCATCCCAGGTAAGAGTAGCCATGTCGACTGCCAATTTAGCTCCCTCCAACCAGATCATGGCGTCATCTCTCAGCATATAAATGGCGCATCTAGGTCGATCACGGTCCGCCATCTGAAGATAGTCAAAGATAACCTCCAAAGATTTGATCCAGAAAACTCCTTGGGACACTGACGCCTGAAGCGCTCCTGTGGATCCTCATGATGAAGCCCTCGACCGGCTGGTGGTCCACCCCCACGACCTGCTTGTCCAACAAACTGCTCTAACAACTGAGCCATCCCGGCTAGAACCCGAGCACTGCTGCCAGAGCCATCATCCTCGACTGAGGAACTTCTTCTCCCTCGTCCTCTACCAGACATTATCTGTAACCAAGCCCGATTCCACCACATGACCAACATAATTGAACATTTAATTTTAGATAATACTATACCATTTTCACAAAATTTTTAAACCTCCAAACAACAATAAATATCTCAAAGTTATTTTAACATATCGCTTTAAACTTCAAAAGAAAGCAAATAACTGAAATGTAACCTTTTCACATAAAACTTACAGACTTGACGGTACGGCTGAAGGAGAACTGCCGCGGAGTGGAGGTGAGCGCTTATCTTACAGGACCATGCTCTGATACCAAGTTGAAACGCCCATACATTTTAAAAAGAAAATGCGTTTTTTTTCAAGTAATAAATAAAACATAAAACTCATTCCATCCGGCATCATTAAAACATCCAATCATGAAACGGTCGAATTCAAATAAATACTAATACGAATATTTTTCTTCAAAGAAAAAAATTTAATAAATCATAAAAATGTTCTAATATGCGGAAACGAGTGTCCTTCGATAAGCGCCTTCTCACTCCGACCGAGCCCTCGCCAACCAGCACCGCCTACACATCATCACCTGCATCGATAAAATCTAGTGAGCCTAGGGGCCCAACAAGTAAACTCCGGAAATAACAAATAATACGTAATGCATGCACATGCAATAAAACATTTTTATTTAACATAAACTCATTTAGCCAACTGCTCAAATGAAAAGTTCGTCAAATAAAATAATTCAAAAACCCATTAACCTCAACGCAACCCCTTTCAAAATAAGAGGAATTTTCATCAAATAGATCTCTCGATCATTCTTCCTAACCTCGAAATAAACCATTAACCTCAAAATACGTTAATCATTCCTTCATTTATTTATGAAGTGTGGCTCAGAAATTTCCTGCAGTCATCAGTCAAGTAGCTTAAATAAGCTCATAAGGATCCATCAATTTGGCGGGACACCCCGACCCGAAGGCCGACATTCACACGCCCGTAATCAGTCAAGTTGGCGGGGCACCCCGACCCGTCGGTCGACATCCACACGTCCGTAATAATTTGGTGGGGCACCCCGACCCGTCGGTCGGCATCCACACGCCCGTAATATCAGTCATAACTTTGCCACAAATCATTTAAAATCCTCATAACTTTTTTTTTTTTTTGGAAAAATATCTCTATCATAACTTTCCACGACTTCTAATAAAAAAAATCCAACATAGCTCCCAAACACACAGCTTCACACACACACGGCCGTCAAAGAAAAGTGAGCAGCAGGAAATTTTTTTTTTTTTTGAAAAAAATTTCAAATCACTCCCCATAACCTTCTAAAAGCAATAAAACCACTAATCTTCCAAACACATACACACCCACTTCTTTAGAGCCAAATCTTTTTAAAATGAAGGAAAAAGAGGTAAGGTAAATTAAGGGAGCTCATGTAACAACACATGGCATTAAAAAAAGAAAAGAAATTCTTCTTGGAAACCACCGAACACATGCATGCAACCAACCAACAAAAGACACACAAGCATATTGCAACCTTGCTTTCCCAATATTTAAACACTAGAAATGGTGCTGCAACCCGATGGCATGCCTCCATAACCAAACCCATCGGCAAGACCTGCACAACAACACCCTCACGCCCACCCCTCGACCCTACGCAGCCGAGCAGCGCTCAAACAAAGGCTCAAGACGTTGCAGCGTGCGTTGATGAGGAAGACGTGAGGCTGCCGCCATCCATAGTCTTGCAAGGCTGCAACCATTGCACTCGAAAGAAGTTTACGCACAGCCTTTCCTCCCAGTTTTTTTATGAAGCACAACAGATCCACACACCTCCCGCACGATTCAAAATAAACACCCAAAATTCAGCAATATCTCGATTCTAAAACAAATCACCCATAGCAAACTCGCTCGTGCCCTTTTCAATAAAAATTAGAAAACCAAGCCGTTGTTCGAAACTGATAAACCGGATCCCAAAAAAAAAAGCATCCTAGACCAAGATCATAGAATCGTATACACACAACCACATTCAAATTAATATGATCACATCGATGCATCAAAGAACAGAATTATACTTGCCTTATGATATTTGGCGACGATCGAGAGGCGTTCTCCGGCGGTTTATACACCATAGGCTACAAGGATCCAACCTTTATTCCTAAACAAACGTTCGGCCACCACGTCCTAGACTCTAGCCGTCCAACTTTTTTTTTGCGAAAGTAATCTATGTGGTTGTAGGGTTTAGGGGTAGTCTAATCCTTATTTATAAAAATTTTAAGGTCTAAAAGTGGTACACAATAATTAAGTACTTTTAAGAACTGCTAAAGCAATTTTAAAATATAAACTTGTAGTTTATAAAATATAGGAAGAATTTAGAAAGTGCTACAAAAATTATAGAATAAAGAAAAGACCCAAAAATTTCATATTTTTTTTTATTTAAAATTTTAAGATGCTAATAATATTCTAAAAGCACTAGAACTTCACTGACAATTAAAATACACACTTAATTTAAGCGGAAGGAAAATCATCTAAAACCTTCAAATTTAAGCAATTAAAAATTAAAATATTTCTCCTTCAAAAATAAATTTTCATAACGTTTAAATAGAGAGCGATGAAAAAAAAACTTTGTAGAAATCGTAAAATAACATTTACCTCGCTTGGGTGTATTTCGCCGGAAATCTCCTCTCGAACCAAAATTCCTGAATTCTAATTAAAGGAACGACAACGTCAAAAGTATAATAAAAATTAATCAGGACGACATTAGAAATCAATTTTTATCTACTAATTAACTATTTTGTCGGTCCATGTGGCTACCTCGGATTTTTGGGCGTCACAATCCTACCCCCCTTAAATTAAATTTCGTCCTCGAAATTTGACTTACCGAATAACTCCGAGTAGCGGTTGCGCATGTCCATCTCGATCTCCCATGTTGCCTCCCGTTCAGTGTGGTTCGCCCACTGGACCTTAATCATCGGAATGACCTTGTTCCTCAATCTCCTCTCCTGCCTCTGAAGAATTCTCACCGGCTTCTCCTCGTATGACAAGTCTGGGGCTAACTGTAAAGGCTCATAACTCAGCACATGTGAAGGGTTCGACCTCACCCAAGCCACCTACATCGATACCATACTTAAGAGGTTCTCTATGGAAGAGTCCAAGAGAGGACACCTACCTATGTGCCACGGGGTCACTCTATCTAAGTCTATGTGTCCAAAGACTGATGAGGAGATAGAGAGTATGACACTATGCCTTGGAAATAGGTAGTATTATGTATGGCATGATCTCAACTAGACCGGATGTCCCATATTCTCTGAGTGTCATGAGCCGCTACCAAGCCAACCCCGGCCAAATGCATTGGAAGGCTGTGAAAGATATTCTTATGTACTTACGAAGGACTAAGAATATGTTCATGGTCTCTGGGGGTGGTGAATTGAAATTGGAAGGCTACACTGATTCTAGCTTCCAATGTGATGTGGATGATTCGAAGTCAACCTCTGGATTTGTATTCATGCTCAATGGTGGTGCTGTCTCTTGGAAGAGTTCCAAGCAAGACACCATCGCGGATTCAACCACTGAGGCTGAGTACATCGCAGCATCAGCTGATGTGAAAGAGGCGGTTTGGATAAGGAATTTCGTCCAAGATTTGGGCGTAATCCATGAAGGAGTTGGTCCAGTCCCGGTGTACTGCGACAACACGGGTGCGGTTGCGCAAGCAAAGGAGCCTAGGTCTCACCAAAGATCCAAACATATACTGAGGAAATACCACATAATCCGGGATATTGTGGCTAGAGGTGACATAGCAGTCGAGAGATTCGCCTCTGCAGACAACATTGCTGATCCACTTACGAAGCCCTTGTCAGGACCGTTGTTTGAAAAACATCACGAAACAATGGGACTGCATATGATGAGTAGTTGGCTTTAGGGCAAGTTGGAGATTGTTAGAGATGCCCAACTAGCCAACTTGTGGCGTGTGGGTTCTTATTGACCCTTTGTATAACGATATTTATTTATAAAATTCGTATTCTTTTATGGAATTATTTATCTTCATTATTTTATAATGTTAACAATTGTGTTGGATAAAGACCTAGAATACACCATAGTGTATGTTAGATGTGATAGTGGATATGATGGCTATCATGAAACACATCTAATAGTCACTGTGTATTCTAAACTCGTTCCTAGTCGATTGGGCCGTCAAAATGAGGATAAGGCCGCCCGAGCTTGAGACTAGCATCTGCGATGTGAAGTACCACGTTTCATTTGGTAGGGAACATTGTGATGTTCTGAGCATGCAGATGGATATCGACCTGGTGATCTATCGAACTACCCTCGTTCGGACTTTCCAAGTGGTTACCATTTGTCGAGTGGATAAGTCCGAGGTCTTGGTTGTACAGATTAGCCCTCATTACTCGAAACGTCATTGAGACTCTACGTGATAGGTGCTTCACTTTGACCCATTTACCGACTTAGTTGGGGTCATCAGGTGGCGGGATTGGGTGAGGTTCCGATGCATGTAGGAGTCGATGCTTCGTTGTCGAGGATTCACCGCTCGCCTTTGTTCGTGGATATCCTATGCTATCTGAGGAGATAATAGTGTGATAAATCTCTGGCCAGAGTACTATATGTGTTTTAGGTAAATGGGTTTACCTAGTAACACACGCGATGTGACTATTGGATCTCCAAGATGTATGCATGGTTATTGGATCTCTAGCGACTCTCGATTTACCAATGGTCGTTGATCTGATCGGGATATATGTGTTGAAAAGACCGTACTGTACGCTAACCATGACCGACTGGTTCTTGCAGGCACTATCAGTGATACCTAGGGATCATGGGGTGATGTTTCAAGGCGCTTTACCATGATCCGATGGGTCAGTCCGAAAATGTGTTTTCGGAGTCGCAATTGTTGTGGGCCCACGGCTAGCTGTATCCCTGAACCATTGAGGGTCACACAAGTACCGGCTTCTCGATTCCCGCACGGAAATTAAGCTCAATTTGTTGAGCATAGGAGGAGGAAGGATGGAAGTGCGACTTCCTAAAAGTCAACAGGGGTCAAAATGCAATTTCCCAAAAGTTTGGGCTAGTTTGACTATCCTTGAAACTTGGAGGGGCTAAACTGCAATTTTGGACTAGGTGGTCTGAAAAATTGTTTTCGCATCATAATACTCAGTTTGTAAACTGTGTAGATCGGTCCGATCTGATCGTCGATCGGGATTATGATGGAGCCACGGTGACGCAGTTGAACCGAATGTTCATACGGGACTGGGCCTGACCCAGGCCCTTTGGGCCGATTCAAGCCCATCACAAGTCTATATATATGTGTGCCCTAGGGTTTGCATACAAGACTATCACAACCCTAGATTGCTAGCCGCCACCCTCCTCTCCCACACTCCTCGGCCGCCGCCCCTTTCGCCCGTCGCCGCCCGCCGCGACGCGCCACCGCCGTGCGCCGTCCGTTGTCGTCCCCGTCGGACTTGTTCCGACCGTCTCGATGAGGAGATTCCATCCGTGAAAGATTCGTCACGTTTTCTAGTGCAGACTGACGAAGGGATCATGATTTCAGTCGTGGACCTGATTCGGAGAACGACAACCGCCAACCGTTGAAGTGCCAATTTCTTCGTGAAATTGGTCGGAGCCAGGCGCCTAGACGCCAGCAAGGTACCTAATCTAAACACCCTATGGATGTTTATTGTTGATTTATGTTATGTATTGACCGTTTCCGGTGCAAATTTTTAAATCTTCCGTTGGGCCCCGGGAGCGGGATCCGGATCCACCGTTGCGCCAACACCATCAAGATGAGAGAATGAGAGACGATGACGGAATTTGATGAGAGATTCAGCTCTGTGGTGATCGAGCTGACGAGTCTTGGCAAGGAGTACAAAAACAAAGAACTGGCTCTCAAGGTGATGAGAGCTCTGCCAAGGATGTAAAGACGATGGCCATGCGTGAATCGAAAGATCTGAACAAGATGGAACTCCACAATCTGTTTGCAAATCTTAAATCCTATGAGTTTGAGCTGGAAACCAGATCAGAGGCAGAGCCGTTGTCAGGCCTCGTTCTCTAAGCAGAGTAAAACCATACAAACACATGCGGAAGCTTATCAAAAAGTGGGTAAAATTTTCGCTTTTGGCCTGACAGTTTAAAACAATATAATTTAAAATAATGCGATACTCAAAATAGATATACCAGTTTAGTAAAAACAACCAACGATTTAGCATAACAACATCAACCCAATAACATGTATCAAATTCTCTCAACCCAATACAACAACAAAGCGCAGGGCATCCACTGGCTAGGAATACTGATACATATAAATATGCTATACGCCACAGGGATACTCTAACCACCTCCTAGGGCACCACCAGCTGGGTTAAAACCACGACCAGCTGTAAGACCTGGGTTCCCTGAAAACAACACAAACAAGGAAAACAACCAAGACCCAGAGGGACATGGGGTCAAACCCCAGTACGGAGAGCAACTGAAACAGCTAAAGGAAAGCATAAGATAAAATGCAGATACTATGCATGAGACACAGAACGAACGCTGAAAGCTACAACCGAAAAGGGAGCCAAGGAACTCAAACATAGCTCCACAAGATCTTCAACAAACGGTGGCCACTGGTGTGTGTTCAAAGTGTGGTAATGAGCCACTCGCCTTGACACTACACCCAAATACCAGATGCAACAAACAACTAGACCTGACGTTGCATCGCCCATGAACTGTGGTAGTTAACCACTCGGATCATGGTGGCTAACAAATCCCAGCAGGGAGATGAGAGTGCGCTATCTCTGCTCGCCCTCGCATCCTGGTAAGAAAAAATAGCACAATACAACAAGAAACGATACAAGAGATCTGAAATGAATGATTAACCATGCGTGTATGCATATCACTAAGGCAGCTAGCAACAGCTACCAAAATACCGCATTCAAAACACCAAAACATTCGAGCAATCTCACATTAAATCTCACACCAATCCAAGCTGAATTTCAAGCTCAAACCCGTACCTTCTGAGAAACAATTACCAAAATTCAAGCCTGAGAAATTCGTTCCGAAGCCTGCTAGCCAAAACACGCACAACCTGAAATCTGTCGAAACAGCAGGGCACCCAGATCTGAAATTCGAACACACAAGACACGCATAACTATCAGATCTCACGGCCTTCTATAGATCTCACGGCTAACTCCTAAAATTACGGCTGGAGTTATACAAATTCGGACCACCAACCTATCTCAACAATACAACTATAAAGGGAGCTTAGAACAAAGCCAAGAACAAGATCCCAACACAAATTCGAAAGGCTACCTGCGACCAAGTAACGCACGTCCGAAATACAGCAGCTTCGAGCTTTCTTTCTAGCCGACTATAGCTTCCAAAATGGGTACGAAATGAAAGAGCTTTCCAAGATGAGTCCAACGCTACCTCGAACGTGAAAAATGGTGGCCGGAATCAACGGGAATCGTCGGATAAAATCTACGGTGAATAGTACCCGAGGGTTTGAGAAAAACAGAGAACGAAGATCGGGTAATTTGCTAAGTATGGAATCTGGTGAAATAAAACGAAGGCCAAAGCTACCAATATATACACGCGAGAAGTCTGAATAAAATGCCCACCGACAGAAACAGCTTTCAAAACTTCGCAACGCACAACAGATTCCACAAAAATGCAACGCAGGCGCTAAGCAACGCTCAACCCCAAAACGACGTTGCTCCTGGGCCACGGAGAAGTCTGGTCGCTAACATACTTCGCGAGATAAATCTGAACAAAACGCGCTAAAAGCTGGAAGAAGCGCTACCACTAAAACAACGTCGCACAACGCCATAGGTGATATCTGAATACTAGCGCTAAAAGCTAGACGCTGAAGTCTGAACACTCGAACGCTAACTAACAAAACAGATCTCTCCTCTAGCGTTAACCAAATGGCGTCGTTGCAACTCATCCAAACAACATCGTTTCACCCACAACACAAAAACACGCGGGGCAGACTTCACACGAAATAGCGCACAGATCTCTCCTACATAGGAAGTCCAGATCTCACAAAAACGACAGCGTATCAAGCCCTCTCGCTACAAAACATGCCGCAACGCTAAGCGCCCAGATGTCACCTCTCACCGAACAGATTTCTCACAAACCCGAGCAGATCTCTCAAACCAGATTTCTCAACAAAAATCTCAAAAATATCAAAATCCCAGAATTGTTCTAAACGCGATTTCCAACCCGAAAATTCAAACGAAACCTTCAAATAGAACTCCGAATACCCAGAAAAACCGATTAATTCAACAATTAATATTACATTACAATTTCAGGTCTCACATTTCTCCCCCACTAAAAATGATTTCGTCCTCGAAATCGAATGACAATCTGGAAATACAACTAAACAGCCAGATACACAACAGAACTCTGCCTAACACAAGCCAAGAGGTCAAGATAACTGGGCAAACATATGACAACAACTAGGGAAGAAATACAACCAAAAGCTACAAACTACTGGAAATTTAGCTCAACAACTACTCAAACAGATGCGGCCACTCGCACTGCATCTTTTCTTCCAGCTCCCAAGTAGCTTCTTCCCTTCCATGTTTGCTCCACTGCACCATTACTAACGGAATGGTCTTATTCCTCAGCTGTTTCTCTTTTCTACCAAGGATCTTCAAGGGATATTCTTGATAACTCAACGTCTGATCTAGCTCAACCTCGTCAGTTCCAAAAACATGAGACGGATCTGGCTCATACTTCCTCAACATGGAAACGTGAAAGACGTCATGCAGAGAAGACAACTCTGGCGGCAACAACAGCCGATACGCTAAAGGGCCAATCCTCTCAACAATCTCATACGGTCCGACGTAACGAGGGGTTAACTTCCCTTGCGTCCAAAGCGCATCACACTACGAAACGGAGAAACTTTGAGAAAAACTTGATCACCAACCTGAAACTCTAGAGGTCGACGCCTCTTATTCGCATAACTGGCTTGGCGCCATACCAATCGTCACTTGGTAGCTGTTATTGTACGAAAACTAAACCAAAGACAACGCGTCTTGCCAGCTACCTCCGAAATCCAACACAACAGCACGCAACATATCCTCCAACGTTTGGATAGTTCGCTCATATTGGCCATCTGTCTGGGGGTGATACGCGGTGCTCATCACCAATCTGGTACCCAAAGCTGTTTGCAAACTATTCCAAAACCTGGAAGTAAATCTCGGATCTCGGTCAGAAACGATTGAAACAGGCACACCATGCAGTCTAACAACAAAATCAGCGTACAGCTTCGCCATCTTCTTCAACGAGAAGGTCATTCCATAGGGAATGAAATGTGCAGACTTCGACAGTCGATCTACAACCACCCAAATAGCATCGCATCCTCTGCTGGAACGAGGCAGATGCATCACGAAATCCATAGCAATGTGCTCCCAATTCCATTGGGGCACTTCCAAACTCTGTAACAGACCACCAGGTCTCATCCTTTCGACCTTTACCATCTGGAAATTCAAACAACGAGCGACAAAACCAGCAACGTCACTCTTCAGGCCAGCCCACCAGAAGTGCGGCTTCAACGCATGGTACATCTTCCGTGCACCAGGATGAATACTATGCCTGCTACAAGGTGCTTCTCGAAGGATCTCCTCCTTCAAATCAATGAGGTTAGGCACAACCAACCTACCACGGAACCTCAAACAACCATCGGACGAGACAGAAAAATCCTCCAGTTTGCCAGCCCTGACCTTTAACTTCAACTCATGGATAGACGGATCAGTCCTCTGAGCTGCTCAAATACTAGAAACAATCTGCGGCTCCACTTGGAACGATGAAACCACAATATAATCCTCAGCCGGGTAGAATATCCAACCCGTAGTGTTAAGATGCTCTTGGTCCTTGGAGATGTACAACGAAGCAAGCATCTCACTAGCCTTCCTGCTCAAAGCATCGGCCACTACGTTCGACTTTCCAGGTTGGTATTTAATCTCACAATCAAAGTCCTTTAGCAGCTCCATCCACCGACGTTGTCTCATGTTCAAGTCAGGCTGCGAAAACAGATACTGCAAACTTTTGTGGTCGGAGTACACCACAAACTGCTCGCCGTACAGGTAGTGACGCCAAATCTTCAATGCAAAAACCACCGCTGCTAACTCCAAATCATGGACGGGGTAACGAGTCTCATATGGTTTCAACTGCCGCGAGGCATACGCAATGAGTCGACCATTCTGCATCAACACACAACCCAATCCATTTAGCGAAGCGTAAGAACAAACAACAAATCCACCTTAACCAGACGGCAGAGCCAACACAGTCGCAGTAGTCAACTTTTCCTTAAGCAGTTGAAAGGCATTCTTGCACTGCTCAGACCACACAAACCGCTTGTCCTTCTGGGTCAATTGAGTCATCAGCTTTGCTATACTAGAGAATCGCTCAATGAAGCGACGATAATAGCCAGCCAGACCCAAGAAACTACGAATCTCAGACACATTTCTGGGACGCTCCCAGTTCATAACAGCATCAACCTTACTGGGATCCACATAAATCCCCTCGGCTGAAATGACATGACCCAGAAATACAACGCGATCTAACCAAAATTCGCACTTGGAAAATTTCGCATACAACTGCTGCTCTCTCAATCTTTGAAGAACCATTTCCAAGTGCTCTTTGTGCTCCCTCGGAGTCTTCGAGTAAACCAAGATGTCGTCAATAAAAAAATCACAAACTGATCTATGAAATCTCTAAAAACTCGGTTCATCAGATCCATAAAGACTGCAGGCGCATTGGTCAACCCAAACGGCATCACCAAAAACTCAAATGTCCGTACCTCGTACGAAACACAGTCTTCGCGACAAATTGTTCTCTCACCCTCAGCTGATGGTACCCGGAACGAAGATCAATCTTTGAATACACCGCAGAACCTTGAACCTGATCAAACAGATCATCGATTCTCGGCAACGGGTACTTGTTCTTGACAGTGGCTTTATTCAACTGGCGAAAATCAATGCACATCCGCATTGAGCCATCCTTCTTCTTCACAAACAGTTGTTAGAGTAGATCCCAACTATCCAACTTGTGGCTTGTGGGTTTATAGACTCTTGTATGAAATGATCCTTATATATGATATTCGCATTTATTTCATGGCATTATTTATCTTCATTATGATTATATAATGTTTACAATTGTGTTGGATAAAGACCTAGAATGCACCATAGTGTATGTTAGATGTGATAGTGGGTATGACGGCTATCATGAAACACATCTAATAGTCACTGTGTATTCTGAACTCGTTCCTAGTCGATTGGGCCGTCAAAATGAGGATAAGGCCGCCCGAGCTCGAGACTAGTATATGCGATGCGAAGTACCATGTTTCATTGGTAAGGAACATTGTGATGTTCTGAGCATGCAGATGGATAGTGACCTGGTGATCTATCGAACTACCCTCGTTCGGACTTTCCAAGTGGTTACCATTTATCGAGTGGATAAGTCCGAGGTCTTGGTTGTACTGATTAGTCCTAACGACTCGCAATGTCATTGAGACTCTACATGATAGGCGTCTCACTTTGACCCGTTTGCCGACACACTTGGGGTCATTAGGCGGCGGGATTGGGTGAGGTCCCGATGCATGTAGGAGTCGATGCTTCGTTGTCGAGGATTCACCGCTCGCTCTCATGCGTGGATATCCTATGCTATCTAAGGGGATAATAGTGTATAAATCTCTGGCCAGAGTTCTAGAAGTGTTTTATGTAAATGGGTTTATCTAGTAACACTCGCGATGTCACTATTCAATCTCCAAGATGTATGCATAGCTATCGGATCTTTAGCGACTCTCGATTTACCAATGGTCGTTGATCTGATCGGGATATATGTGTTGAAAGGACCGTACTGTACGCTAACCACGACCAACTGGTTCTTGCAGGCACTATCAGTGATACCTAGGGGATCATGGCGTGATGTTGCTAGGCGCTTTATCATGATCCGTTGGGAAAGTCCGAAATTGTGATTTCAGAGCCACAATTGTTGTGGGCCCACGGCTAGCTGTATCCCTGAACCATTGAGGGTCACACAAGTACCGGATTCATGATTCCCGCACGGAAACTGAGCTCAATGTGTTGAGCATAGGAGGAGGATTTTAGGGAGTGCGACTTCCTAAAAGTCAACAGGGTCGAATTGCGATTTCCCGCTATTGAGGGGCAAAACTGTCATTTTGGACTAGGTATCTGAAAAATTGTTTTTCACTTCATAACATTCAGTTTTGGAAACTGATTCGATCTGTCTGATCTGATCGACGATCGGAGTTATGATGTAACCGTGGTGAATTAAACAAACGTAATGTTCATATGGACCTGGGTTTGACCCAAGTCCATTGGGCCGGTTCAAGCCCATGATTAACTTATAATTATAAGTTACATCTAGGGCTTAATCACTTGGATTATGATTCATAACCCTAGCCTCCACACTAGACAAATCGGCCGCCCACCTCTCTTCTCCTCTCGGCCACCACGCGCCGCCGTCGGCTCCTCCACGCGCCGCGCTTCGCCTGACTTGTTCCGGCCATCGTGAAGAGGTGTTTCCGTCCGTGCAAAATCCATCAGCTTTCTAGTGCAGGCTGATTGGAGGAAGATTGAATCCGGTCGTGGACCTGATTGAAGATCTACCGCCACCTACAGTTTGAAGTGCCGGTTTACTCGTGAAACTGGTCGGAGCCAGGCGCCTAGACGCCAGCAAGGTAATCATCTACTAACACCCTATGTATGTTTGTATATTTCTTTGAATGTATTGAACACTTTTCGAGCAAATTTTTGTTTTTCCGCTGCGCCCCGGGAAGTGGAATCCGGATCCGCCACCGCTTTTCCCAACAGTGGTATCAGAGCCAAGGCTCGGATCCTTCAATACATTATTGCCATATTGCATCAGATCTCAATATTTGGAATCGAAAAATCAAAAAAAAAAATTTGGTAGCACACCGGCCACGGCGCCGCCGCGCATGGCGACGCCCCCCCCCACCACCACCCATGTGCATAAGCGCGTGTGGCAACATGCGCGCATGCCGCGCATAGCGGCCGAGAGTGGCCGCTGCCCCGCGCACCGGTTGCGCAAAAGATGGGGCAGCATGGGGCGCGGCCGTGCGCCAAGCATCGCGCGGCGATGACCAGCGATTTCCGGCCGATGCAAGCTGTTGTTCCGTGCAAATTGTTGCGCTACTGATTGCTGAGTTTTGCTCACTGGTTGTTTTTCTTCTAGGTTTTGTTCGGGCCTGTCCCGGGCAGCCCATGAAGTTTTTGGGCCAATATTCGATATTGGGCCAATTTTGGTTGATTTTGAAATTTTTAAGATTTTGGGCCTAAAATCGTTTTAAGCCTGATGCAATTAAAATTACAAAATATGATTTTGACTATGAAATATGATTTTATAATTAAAATATGATTTTGTGGGTAAATAATTTGATTATTTAAATTTATGCAAGTTATTAGATTGATTGCATGGTTTGGGAAGATCGAGAGTCATGCCCAATGTGTTAGGTGTATGCTTTAGGTTTTGCGATTTCGGTTTTAATATTATTGATTATCATTTTATAGAGTGGGTCTGTTTGTGGCCCGTTCCCACCCCTTGTAAAATGTATCCCTTATGTGTCATGGAATTTAATTGTAAATTAGTGGGAGGACATTTGAAGATGGTGGGCCCATGACGATCAAAGATATTGAAAACCGAAGATCTGTAAAACCGGAAGCA
Organism: Dorcoceras hygrometricum; assembly: GCA_001598015.1. NCBI lineage: Eukaryota > Viridiplantae > Streptophyta > Magnoliopsida > Lamiales > Gesneriaceae > Dorcoceras > Dorcoceras hygrometricum. The sequence goes on along the minus strand of KV003228.1, from coordinate 68,307 downwards.
AATGTAATAGGATTGCATTGCATATTGCATTTCACCTAGGATTGGACCCAGGTCCGTGATTGGCAACCACGGACCGCATAGCTCTCGCGATCGATCGTACCAAAGTTAGTTATATATTTGATATATATGTTGAATCCGCATGTTTTAAATTATGATTTAAAATTGCATGAGACCAAATATTTTCAAAATAAAATCCCTCGTTTTAAATACGATTTAAAACTAATATCAAGATTAAAAGTTTATTCGATAAACTAAAGGGAATTTAAATCTGTTTAAATTATCCCTACCTTCCATCAACAATGGGTGTACGCCAATGCTACACGCATACATGGCCCGACTCATATTATTGAGGGGGTTATGTATGCCGGAAAGCTGTCCACGCCATTGACAATTGTTGTGAGTCGGTTGGAACTCCCTTTAACGTTGGCTCATATTATTGGGGGCGTTAAGGGGACCGTCCTTCACGACTCAACATTGGTGGGTCATCTTGACACGTGATAGTAAACGGCGTCATATTATTGGGCCCTTACTGGACGTGAGGTGAATACATGGAGGTTGCACCGGTTGCAATTGGAAACAACCTTTTGGGGGTCATGGTTGGCTGATATTATTCGGGACCATGATCGCTTGATTGGGCTCCGTGTACCCACTAAGGAAACTTGCTTTCCCGATTTCATTAGAGGGTGGTGAAATTGTTAAAATAGTGGGAGGGTAATTCATAGAACTAAACGACCTTCTTTTATGTCTTAGCGTTATTTCATATATAGTTAGTAATGTATGTCTGTTTTCTTTTCAGTATAACTGCATTTATAATGTCTTCGATCAAAAACCCACTCGCTGCTATACTGGATAGCAACAAGTTCACCGGTCTGAACTACCAAGACTGGCTTCGAAACCTCAACATTGTGTTGGATTCGGAGAAACTTCTCTATACGATAGAGAAGAGCCCTCCGAAGGAAGCCCCTGCCGATATCAGCCCTGAGGAGCTGGTGACGCTTCAACAATGGTGGGACGACGAGCTTAAGACTCGATTCTATGTGATGGCGTCGATGTCCAACGAAATGCAACGGCGCTTTGAGAAGACAAAGTATGCTGCCGACATACTCTTTCATCTCAAAAAACTGTATGGGGAGAACTCTCGACATGAGAGGTTCACGGCTGTCAAGGAGCTTATGACGAGCCGCATGGGCGATGGGACTTCGGTCCGCGAGCATGGGGTTCGTATGATTGGGCTCGTTGAAAAGCTGTCGGGCCTTGATATCACACTTCCACACGAGCTGTCTGTGGATGTTCTTCTCCTCTCACTACCCGCTGCATTTGACCCCTTTGTGGTCAACTTCAACATGAACAAGCTGACAGCCACCCTTGAAGAGGTGGTTAACATGCTTGTAGTGTTCGAAGGAACCATAAAGGAGGACAAGCCCGTCCTCCTTATGGGCTCTTCTTCCTCTGCGAAGAAGGGGCCCAGACGCAAGGGTAAGAAGCGTTCTGCCCATGCAAAGGAGGAAAAGCCCACTAAGAAGCAAAAGGCAAAGGCTTCCAATCCGAACAAGTCTGAGGATGTTTGCCACCACTGCCACAAGCCTGGACATTGGTTGGCAATGGAGCAAGAGTTGCTGCAGTAGCTATAGGAGATGTTTATTTATTTCTGTCTTATGATTTTAAGTTGTTATTGAGAAATGTTTTGTTTGTTCCCGAATTAATAAAGAACATTATTTCTGTTTCTATGCTTGATAGCGATGGATATTCGTGTATGTTTGCTAATTCGATTTGCAATATTTACAAGAATGAATGTTTAATTGGAATTGGGGAACGCGAAAACGATTTATACACCTTAAAATTAAAAGACGTTCCAACTAGCGATGTCGAAACACATACAACAACGATTAAAAGGAAATACGATAACTTGAACCCAGCAAAACTTTGGCACGCTAGGCTAGGTCATATTTCTCTAAGTAGGATGAACAAGTTAGTTAGGAGTGACATGTTTGATATGTCAGACATTAACTCCCTACCGACTTGTGAATCTTGTCTTAAGGGAAAGATAACTAAGCAACCATTCAAGGGCAAGGGTGAGCGTGCTCAAGGCCTATTGGATTTGATCCATACTGATGTGTGTGGCCCATTTAGTATTGGTACTAAGTACGGTCACACATACTTCATCACCTTTACCGACGATTACTCTAGGTATGGGTACTTGTACTTAATGAAGCACAAGTCTGAATCATTTGAAAGGTTCAAAGAATTCAAGGCTGAAGTAGAAAATCAATTAGGAAAAAGTATTAAAGCACTTCGATCCGATCGAGGTGGTGAATACTTGAGTGCTGAGTTTCAAGAATATCTGAAAGAGAATGGGATTCTCGCACAGTGGACCCCTCCGGCCACACCACAGCTCAATGGTGTAGCGGAGCATCGTAATCAAACTTTGATGGACATGGTTCGATCTATGATGAGCTTCATTGAGCTTCCTACCTCGTTTTGGGGCTATGTGCTTGAAATGGCGGTAATGTTGTTGAACAATGTCCACACCAAGGCAGTGGATAAGACTCCATATGAGATGTGGATGGGCAAACCACCCAAATACTCATACATGAGGATTTGGGGATGTCCTGCTTACGTGAAACAGACAGTGGGAGATAAGCTGGATACGAGATCCATCTTATGTTACTTCGTTGGGTATCCAAAGAATTCCATTGGATACTACTTCTACTATCCCAGTGAAACAAAAGTGTTTGTTTCTTATGAGATGTCGGATGGGACCAAACCACCCAAATACTCATACATGAGGATTTGGGGATGTCCTGCTTACGTGAAACAGACAGTGGGAGATAAGCTGGATACGAGATCCATCTTATGTTACTTCGTTGGGTATCCAAAGAATTCCATTGGATACTACTTCTACTATCCCAGTGAAACAAAAGTGTTTGTTTCTAGAAATGCCACCTTTATGGAAAGGGAATTTCTACTTGATAGAAAAGGCAAGATAGTAGAACTCGAAGAGGTTCGAGAACCAATTGAAGTACCAAGTGAATCTCCCGAACCTACCAGTACCAGAAATGGTCGCACCTAGGAGATCCGAAAGGGTCCCTAGGGCTCCTGAGAGATATGGTTTTCTCCTTGAAGATGATCAAGGTGATCAAGTTGTTGGATCTGATCCAAGAACTTTCAAGGAGGCAATTTCCGATGCTGATTCTAATTTTTGGCTTGAAGCAATGCAGTCTGATTTTGACTCAATGCATGTGAACCAAGTTTGGACTCTTGTTAACCCTCCCGAAGGAATTGTTCCTATTGGGTGTAAATGGGTATACAAGAGGAAACTTGGGCCTGATGGTAAGGTAATGACCTACAAGGCACGACTGGTCGCAAAAGGTTACACTCAAAGGCAAGGTGTTGACTATGATGAAACCTTCTCACCAGTCGCAATGTTCAAGTCAATTATAATCTTACTAGCCATAGCCGCATGGTACGACTATGAGATATGGCAAATGGATGTGAAAACTGCGTTCCTTAATGGAAACATTAAGGAAGAGATCAATATGACGCAGCCTGAGGGTTTCACATCTGTGGGAAGTGAGCATAAGGTATGCAAACTTCAGAGATCGATTTACGGTCTCAAACAAGCATCGAGAAGTTTG
>KV003228.1:41255-58072 GCA_001598015.1 Dorcoceras hygrometricum | reverse complement strand
TCTAACAATCTCCCACTTTCCCTAAAGCCAACTACTCATCAGACGCAGTCCCATTGTTTCGCGATGTTTTTTCACCACCTCGATCAGATCGAAGTGTTTTAATACTTTTGCCTAATTGATTTTCTACTTCAGCCTTGAATTCTTTGAACCTTTCAAAGGATTCAGACTTGTGCTTCATCAAGTACAAGTACCCATAACTAGAGTGATCGTCGGTAAAGGTGATGAAGTATGTGTGACCGTATTTAGTACCAATACTAAACGGGCCGCACACATCAGTATGGATCAAATCCAATAGGCCTTGAGCACGCTCACCCTTGACCTTGAAGGGTTGCTTAGTCATCTTTCCCTTAAGACAAGATTCACAAGTCGGTAGGGAGTTAATGTCTGACCGATCAAACATGTCACTCCTAACTAACTTGTTCATCCTACTTAGAGAAATATGACCTAGCCTAGCGTGCCAAAGTTGAGCTGGGTTCAAGTTATCGTGTTTCCGTTTAATCGTTGTTGTATGTGCTTCGACATCGCGAGTTAGAACGTCTTTTAATTTTAAGGTGTATAAATCGTTTTCGCGTTCCCCAATTCCAATTAAACATTCATTCTTGTAAATATTGCAAATCGAATTAGCAAACATACAAGAATATCCATCGCTATCAAGTAGAAACAGAAATAATGTTCTTTATTAATTCGGGAACAATAAAACGTTTCTCAATAACAACTTAAAATCAGAAGATAGAAATAAGTAAACATCTCCTATAGCTATAGAAGCAAACCTTGCTCCATTGCAAAGCCTCAAGTGGGTCTCACCCTCTCTAAGACGTCGACTTCTTGTCATCACCTGCAAATCATTGCAGATATGAGATCCACATCCGTTATCAAGTACCCAAGAAGTCGAATTAAGAGACATATTTATTTCAATGTAGAACATACCTTTCACAGTTCGCAACTGCTCGAGGTACTCCTTGCAGTTCCTCCTCCAATGCCCAGGCTTGTGGCAGTTGTGGCAAACATCCTCGCTCTTGTTTGGTTTAGAAGCCTTTGCCTTTGGCTTCTTGGCGGACTTTTCCTCCTTTGCAGGAGCAGAACGCTTCTTGCTCTTGCGTTTGGGCCCCTTCTTCGCAGAGGAAGAAGAGCCCAGAAGGAGGACGGGTTTGTCCTTCTTTATGGTCCCCTCAAACACTACAAGCATGTTAACCACCTCTTCGAGGGTGGCTTCCAGCTTGTTCATGTTGAAGTTGACCACAAAGGGGTCAAATGCAGCGGGTAGTGAGAGGAGAAGTACATCCACCGACAGCTCGTGTGGAAGTGCGATATCAAGGCCCAACAGCTTTTCAACGAGCCCAATCATACGAACTCCATGCTCACGGACCGAAGTCCCATCGCGCATGTGGCTTGTCATAAGCTCCTTGACAGCCGTGAACCTCTCATGTCGAGAGTTCTCCCCGTAAAGTTCCTTGAGATGAAAGAGTATGGCAGAAGCATACTTTGTCTTCTCAAAGCGCCGTTGCATTTCGTTGCACATCGATGCCATCACATAGCATCGAGCTTTAACGTCGTCGTCCCGCCATTGGTTAAGCGTAATCAGCTCCTCAGGGCTGATATCGGCAGGGGTTTCCTCCGGAGGGCACTTCTCTATCATATAGAGGAGCTTCTCCGAAGCCAATACAAGATTGAGGTTACGGAGCCAGTCTTGGTAGTTCAGACCGGTGAACCTGTTGCTATCCAGTATAGCAGCGAGCGGGTTTTTCATCGAAACCATTTTATAAGCAGTAATACTGAAAAGAAAACAGACATGCATCACTAACTATATATAAAATAAACGCTAAGACATAAAACATGGTCGTTAAGTTTTATGAATTACCCTCCCACTATTTTAACGATTTCACCACCCTCTAATAAAATCGAGAAAACAGGTTTCTTTAGTGGGTACACGGATCCCAATTAAGCGATCATGGACCCGAATAATATCAGCCATCCATGACCCCCAAAAGTAGTTTCCGATTGCAACCGGTGCAACCTCCATGTATTCCGTCCAGTAAGGGCCCAATAAAATGACGCTGTTTACTATCACGTGTCAAGATGACCCATCAATGTCGAGTCGTGAAGGACGGTCCCCTTAACGTCCCCAATAATATGAGCCAACGTTAAAGGGAGTTCCCACCGACTCACAACAGTTGTCGATGGCGTGGACAGCTTTCCGGCATACATGACCCCCTCAATAATATGAGCCGGGCCATGTATACGGGTAGCATCGACGTACACCCATTGTTGATGGAAGGTAGGGAAATTTAAACAATTTTAAATACCCTTTCGTTTATCGATACATTTAAATTTACCATGACATACAAGGGATACATTTATCAAGGGGAGGGAACGGGCCACAAACAGGCCCACTTTAAATGATAATCAAAATATATACAAACCGAATCACAAAAACCTATTGCATACACCTAACACATTGGGCACGGCTCTCGATCATCCCAATCATGCAGATAATCCAATTAACATGCATAAACTAAATAATCTAATTATTTATCGCAAAATCATATTTTAATTACGAAATCGTATTTTATAATAAAATTGTATTTTGCCAATAAATTCAAATTTTAATCAACAAAATCATATTTCATTATAAAATCATATTTTATATTTAAAATCACATTTTGCTATTTTAATTGTATCATATTGGGCTTAAAACAATTTTAGGCCCCAAAATCTCAAAATTTCAAAATCGATCAAAATGGGCCCGATATCGAATACCGGCCTGAAAACTTCACGGGCTGCCCGGGACAGGCCCGAACTAAAACCTAGAAGAAATCAGCCGTCATGACATCGCCGGAGCTTCGCCGGAGCGGCGGCCTCTGGCGGCGCCGCCACCACGAAAAATCTCACGGCGGCAGCGCACGACGTCGCGCCAAGCGCGACGCACGACCGCGCACAACGTCGCGCCAAGCGCGAAACACAGCCGCGCGCATCGTCGCGCCAGGCGCGAAGCACGGCCGCGCGCAACCAGTGCAGCGTCCAGCCATCGAGCGGCGCAACAGCTTGCGCGTGTGGCGCCCGATCATCGTGCTCCATCGTGCGGCAGGCACACGGCGCAGCGGCCAACCAACAACGCAACAATTTTTGCGGGCGGCGGCCGATCATCGTGTGCAGCCGAGGTGATCTTCGCGCGCCAAGGGCGGCGCATGGCCGGCCATCACGGAACGACTTGCAAGGCCAGCGTGCGGCGCAGCGGCCGACCGATCGCGCAACAGGTGCGCGACATAAGCGTCGGCCGCGCAGCATCGGTCGCGCAACATGCGCGGCCACCGCGCGTTGGGGCACCGCCATGTGCGGCGGCGCCACGGCCATCGACGAGTTTTTCTTTCGATTTTGATCTGAAATTTGAGACGTTAGATACAATAAGGTAATAACGTATTGACCAGATCCAAAAACCTTGGCTCTGATACCACTGCTGGGTAGCCACGGCGGATCCGGATCACGCCTCCCGGCGAGGCAGCGGAAGAACAAAAGCAATACCGAGAGACGATCAATACGATTAAAATTACACAAATCTATGACATTCATAGGGCGTTAGATTGCTACCTTGCTGGAAACTCGTGCCTGGCTCCGACCAGTTTCTCGAGGAAACCGGCACTTCACGGTAGATTGCGGTAGACAACGTCAATCAGAAGAACAAAAGCAATACCGAGAGACGATCAATACGATTAAAATTACACAAATCTATGACATTCATAGGGCGTTAGATTGCTACCTTGCTGGAAACTCGTGCCTGGCTCCGACCAGTTTCTCGAGGAAACCGGCACTTCACGGTAGATTGCGGTAGACAACGTCAATCAGGTCCACGACCGGAGACGGGATTCCTTCTTCAGCCTGCACAAGAAGGCCTGACGAGATCGGCGCGGACGGATTCTCCTCGTCAAGATTGGCCGGAACAATTTTCCGGCAGCACGTGACGGCGACGGCGGTGGCGCACAAGGGCGGCGGCGGCGGCTTATGAGAGGAGGGAAGGGGCGGCGGCCTTGATGATTAGGGTTACGGTTTTTGTAGTAGTCATATGTCATAATGAAGCTTAAGTCTAATTAAATAGACTTGGTGATGGATTTGGATCCGGCCCAACGGGCCCGGGTCCAACGGATGAACATTCAGTTCATCTCCATCACCTAGACTTCATCGTAAATCCGATCGCCGATCATATCGGACCGATCGACTCAGTTTCCAAAACTGAATACTATGATCTGAAAAACCATTTTTCAGAACCCCAGTGCAAAATGACCGTTTTGCCCCTCAACATCGGCAAATCACGATTTGACCTCTGTTGACTTTTAGGAAGTCGCACTCCCCAAAATCCTCTCCGTATGCTCAACACATTGAGCTGAGTATCCGTGCGAGAATCTCGAATCCAGTACATGATCTGAAAAACCATTTTTCAGAACCCCAGTGCAAAATGACCGTTTTGCCCCTCAACATCGGCAAATCACGATTTGACCTCTGTTGACTTTTAGGAAGTCGCACTCCCCAAAATCCTCTCCGTATGCTCAACACATTGAGCTGAGTATCCGTGCGAGAATCTCGAATCCAGTACTTGTGTGACAACTCAATGGTTCAGGGATACCGCTAGACGTGGGCCCACAACCATTGTGGCTCCGGAATCACAATTCCGGACCTGCCCAACGGATCATGGTAAAAGCGTCTAGCAACATCGCCCCATGATCCCCTAGGTATCATTGATAGTGCCTGCAAGAACCAGTTGGTCATGGTTAGCGTACAGTACGGTCCTTTCAATCCATATATCCCGATCAGATCAACGACCATTGGTAAATAGAGAGTCGCTATAGATCCGATAGCTATGCGTACATCTTGGAGATCGAATAGTGACATCGCGAGTGTAACTAGGTAAACACATTTACCTAAAACACTTCTAGTACTCTGGACAGATATTTATACACTATTATCCCCTCAGATAGCATAGGATATCCATGCATGTCTGCGAGCGGTGAATCCTCGACAACGATGCATCGACTCCTACATGCATCGGGGTCTCACCCAATACCGACACCTTATGACCCCAAGTGAGTCGGCAAACGGGTCAAAGTGAAACGCCTATCATGTAGAGTCTCAATGACGTTTCGAGTCGTGAGGACTAATCAGTACAACCAAGACCTTGGACTTATCCACTCGACAAATGGTAACCACTTGGAAAGTCCGAAGGAGGGTAGTTCGATAGATCACCAGGTCACTATCTATCTGCATGCTCAGAACATCACAATGTTCCCTACCAACGAAACATGGTACTTCGCATCGCAGATACTAGTCTCTAGCTCGGGCGGCCTTATCGTCATTTTGACGGTCCAATCGACTAGGAACATGTTCAGAATACACAGTGACTATTAGATGCGTTTCATGATAGCCGTCATACCCACTATCACATCTAACATACACTTTAGTGTATTCTAGGTCTTTACTCAACACATTTGTTAATCATCATACAACACAATGAAAGTAAAGAATGCCATATAAATTAATGCGAATATCATATATAAAGATTGTTTCATACAAGATTCTATAAACCCACATGCCACAAGTTGGCTAGTTGGGCATCTACTCTAACAGCGATGTCACTATTCAATCTCCAAGATGTATGCATAGCTATCGGATCTTTAGCGACTCTCGATTTACCAATGGTCGTTGATCTGATCGGCATATATGTGTTGAAAAGACCGTACTGTACGCTAACCACGACCAACTGGTTCTTGCAGGCGCTATCAGTGATAACTAGGGGATCATGGCGCGATGTTGCTAGGCGCTTTACCGTGATCCATTGGGCAAGTCCGAAATTGTGATTTCGGAGCCACAATGGCTGTGGGCCCACGGCTAGCTGTATCCCTGAACCATTGAGGGTCACACAAGTACCGGATTCATGATTCCCGAACGGAAACTGAGCTCAATGTGTTGAGCATAGGAGGAGGATTTTAGGGAGTGCGACTTCCTAAAAGTCACAGGGGTCAAATTGCGATTTCCCGCCGTTGAGGGGCAAAACTGTCATTTTGGACTAGGTATCTGAAAAATTATTTTTCACGTCATAACATTCAGTTTTGGAAACTGATTCGATCTGTCCGATCTGATCGACGATCGGAGCTATGATGGAACCGTGGTGAATTAAACGAACCTAAGTTCATATGGACCTGGGTTTGGCCCAAGTCCATTGGGCCGGTTCAAGCCCATGATTAACTTATAATTATAAGTTACATCTAGGGCTTAATCACTTGGATTATGATTCATAACCCTAGCCTCCACACTAGACAAATCGGCCGCCCACCTCTCTTCTCCTCTCGTCCACCACGCGCCGCCGTCGGCTCCTCCACGCGCCGCCCTTCGCCGGACTTGTTCCGGCCATTGTGAAGAGGTGTTTCCGTCCGTGCAAAATCCATCAGCTTTCTAGTGCAGGCTGATTGGAGGAAGAATGAATCCGGTCGTGGACCTGATGGACGATCTACCGCCACCTACAGTTTGAAGTGCCGGTTTCCTCGTGAAACTGGCCGGAGCCAGGCGCCTAGACGCCAGCAAGGTAATCATCTACGAACACCCTATGTATGTTTGTAGATTTCTTTGAATGTATTGAACACTTTACAGGCATATTTTTGTTTTTCCGCTGCACCCCGGGAAGTGGGATCCGGATCCGCCACCGCTTTTCCCAACAACAGTATGGGTGCTCCCCACGATGACATACTAGGTCGGATAAAACCTTTCTCCAGCAAATCATCTAACTGCACCTTGAGTTCTCTCAACTCCGCAGGCGCCAGACGATAAGGAGCACGCGATATCAGGCACCAGCTCTATGCTGAAGTCGATCTCCCACCTCGGGGGAAAACCAGGAATCTCCTCCGGAAACACGTCGGGAAAGTGTCGCACCACGGGAACGTCACTGAGCTGAACACGGGAAGAAGAAGACGCATCCAAAGCGTAGATCATAAAGCCAGCATTCCCCAAAGACAACAGGCAGAACATCTCCATCGCTGAAACCAATGGAATCTTCGATCGCGAATCCTGGCCGTAGAAGTCCCACTTCTCGCCAGACGAAGGCCTAAAACGAACAATACCATGGAAACAGTCCACAGAGGCCCTATAGTTGGACAACACGTCCATTCCAACTATGCAGTCGAAATCCCAAAGCATCAAACGGATCAAGTTCGCTAACAGGACATGCTCACCAAACCGCAACACGCCATCCAAAAAAACTTCCTGGGAGAACAGGCTCACACCACCAGGGGTAGAAATAGAAACGGCATCGCGCAAAGGAATGGTACACAAACCATGCTCAACAACAAATGAATCAGAAATAAACGAATGCGATGCACCGGTGTCAAACAACACACGAGCAGGAAAGTCAAAGACAAGACATGTACCTCCAATCACCCGGCTCGGTGTCTCCTCGGCCTGCTCCCTCGTAATGGCGTTAACCTGAGCATGCTGGGGTCCTGAAAAGAAAGGCTGAGACGACTGCCCAAAGCACGAAGGGCCAGGCTGCTGAAACGGCCTAAATTGAGTCTCACCCAATCGGGGCTGCTGAAACTGCTGAGAACGGCCCCTAGACTGACCTCCACGGCCCTGAGGCTGGGCCGCGGTCTGCTGTGATCCAGCTGACGGACACACTCTTGCAAAATGCTCGTACTGACCACAAAGGTTGCAGGAACCCTACACACCAACACACTGCGTCGAAGGATGTTTCCCACCGCAAAAGCCACAAAACTCAGTCCGAGATCCACTGCTACTCGAACTGCCAGAACCATAAGAGCCAGAACCCTACTTCTTCTTGAACTGCTGACCTCGGGGTCGAAACCTCTGACGGCCAGACTGCTGTGCCACCTGTGGCTGCTGCTGCTGCTGGGGCTGATAGGCTGACTGGGAGGATTGTGAAGACTGTGCTCCCTGAATAGCAGGACGAACACCCTGCACTGTCTGCTGCCTACGAGCACGATGACTGCGCAAACCTTCCTCAATGTCAATGGCACTATCCACCGCCTCAGCGTAAGTCTGGGCTTATTGGTCAACACCATCTGATACAACTCTTCATTTAAGCCCTCAAGAAATCTAGTCCGCTTGGCCCTCTCCCGGCCAGAAACATGGGGATCGTACGCCAACAGAGAAGAGAACTTCCTAGCATACTCCCTAACAGTCATGGAACCCTGCTCCAGATGATCGAACTCTCGCTCCCGGGCGTTCACATAAGATTCAGGCACATACTCCTGCCGGAAAGTCTCGCAAAAACTTTTCCAAGAGATCCCAACATCGGACTCCTCCAGAGTACTAGAAGCGCCTCGCCACCAGCGCTCTGCGGCCTTCCTAAGCTGTAGAATCACTAAACTCAAGCGGAGCTCATCATCATACTGACATCGATCGAAAAGAAAGATGACGTTCCGGAGCCACGAGTCCTCCTCACTGGACTCATCACTGTTAAATACTGGAGGGTTCATCCTCTGAAACCGAGCGATCACCACATCCATCCTCTCTACCGGAGGCGCCGTAGCCGCAATCTCTTCCTCCTCACTACTCTCACGAGTCTGAGTACGGGCACTATACCGATCCTCGTTCTGTCCTCCAGACTCCTGAAACTGCCCCTACCTCTACCACGACGTCTAGGCGGCATCTACGAAAACACTCAACAGGATCAAGCAAAACAGAACAGATACGGTCATAGATAGCATATAACACAAAAATATACAGCACGTAGGCACATAAATCAAGCACATGCAACACACAACACTGTGCCTAGACTAGAGTGTGATCAAAGAAATTGATCTTATCCCAGCTTAAGCTCTGATACCAAAAATGTCAGGCCTCGTGCTCTAAACAGAGTAAAACCATACAAACACATGCGGAAGCCTATCAAAAAGTGGGTAAAAGTTTTGCTTTTGGCCTGACAGTTTAAAACAATATAATTTAAAATAATGCGATACTCAAATAGAATCCCAGTTTAGTAAAAACAACCAACGGTATAGCATAACAACATCAACCCAATAACATGTATCAAATTCTCTCAACCCATTTCAACAACAAAGCGCAGGTCATCCCCTGGCTAGGAATACTGATACATATAAATATGCTATACGCCACTAGGAAACTCTAACCACCTCCTGGGGCGCTACCAGCTGGGTTAAAACCACGACCAACTGTAAGACCTGGGTTCCCTGAAAACAACACAAACAAGGAAAACAACCAAGCCCAGAGGGACATGGGGTCAAACCCAGTACGGAGAGCAACTGAAACAGCTAAAGGAAAGCATAAGATAAAATGCATATGCTATGCATGAGACACAGAGAGAACGCTGAAAGCTACAACCGAAAAGGGAGCCAAGGAACTCAAACATAGCTCCACAAGATCTTCAACAAATGGTGGCCACTGGTGTGTGCTCAAAGTGTGGTAATGAGCCACTCGCCTTGATACTACACCCAAATACCATATGAAACAAACAACTCGACCTGCCGTTGCCTCACCCATGAACTGTGGTAGTTAACCACTCAGCGCATGGTGGCTAACAAATCCCAGCAGGGAGATGAGAGTGCGGTATCGCCGCTCGTCCTCGCATCCTGGTAAGAAACAATAGCACAATACGCCAAGAAACGATACAAGAGATCTGAAATGAATGATGAACCATGCGTGTATGCATATCACTAAGGCAGCTAGCTAAACACAAATGCAACAGCTACCAAAATACCGCATTCAAACACCAACATTCCAGCAATCTCACATTAAATCTCACACCAATCCAAGCTGAATTTCAAGCTCAAACCCCCTACCTTCTGAGCAACAATTACCAAAATTCAAGCCTGAGAAATTCGGTCCGAAGCCTGCTAGCCAAAACGCGCACAACCTGAAATCTGTCGAAACAGCAGGGCACCCAGGTCTGAAATTCGAACACACAAGACACGCACAACTATCAGATCTCACGGCCTTCTACAGATCTCACGGCTAACTCCTAAAATTACGGCTGGAGTTATACAAATTCGGACCACCAACCTATCTCAACAATACAACTATAAAGGGAGTTTAGAACAAAGCCAAGAACAAGATCCCAACACAAATTCGAAAGGCTACCTGCGACCAAGTAACGCACGGCCAAAATACAGCAGCTTCGTGCTTTCGTTCCAGCCAACTATAGCTTCCAAAATGGGTACGAGATGAAAGAGCTTTCCAAGAGGAGTCCAACGCTACCTCGAACGTGTAAAATGGTGGCCGGAATCAACAGGAATCGTCGGATAAAATCTACGGTGAATAGTACCCAAGGGTTTGAGAAAAACAGAGAACGAAGATCGGGTAATTTGCTAAGTATGGAATCTGGTGAAATAAAACGAAGGCCAAAGCTACAAATATATACACGCGAGAAGTCTGAATAAAATTCCCATCGACAGAAACAGCTTTCAAGACTTCGCAACGCGCAACAGATTCCACAAAAATCCAACGCAGGCGCTAAGCAACGCTCAACCCCAAAACGACGTCGCTCCTGGGCCACGGAGAAGTCTGGTCGCTAACATACTTTGCGAGAGAAATATGAACAAAACGCGCTAAAATCTGGAAGAAGCGCTACCACTAAAACGACGTCTCATAGAGCCATAGGTGAAATCTGAATACTAGCGCTAAAAGCTGGACGCTGAAGTCTGAACACTCGAACGCTAACTAACAAAATAGATCTCTCCTCTAGCGTTCACCAAATGGCGTCGTTGCAACTCATCCAAACGACATCGTTTCACCCACAACACAAAAACACGTGGGGCAGACTTCACACGAAATAGCGCACAGATCTCTCCTACACAGGACGTCCAGATCTCACAAAAACTACGGCGTATCAAGCCCTCTCGCTACAAAACACGCCGCAACGCTAAGCGCCCAGATTTCACCTCTCGCCGAACAGATTTCTCACAAACCCGAGCAGATCTCTCAAACCAGATTTCTCAACAAAAATCTCAAAAATATCAAAATTCCCAGAATTGTTCTAAACGCGATTTCCGACCCGAAAATGCAAACGAAACCTTAAAATAGAACTCCTAATACCCAGAATTCTCCAAAAACCAATTAATTCAAAAATTAATCTTACATTACAATTTCAGGTCTCACAGCCGTCAACCTCACAACCCACAAAGGCTTTTGCTGCTACAGTGTCAGAACAGATCTCACCACGCAAGACAACTGAGAAACTTAGCAACAACGTCATGTCCCTCTTTGTAAAGAAGTTTGGAAAATTTATGAGAAGAACTCAAAACCCTTCTTTCAATTATAACAATGCACATAAATCAGAAAAGATTTCTACTGATCAAAATTTTTATAACTATGGCAGACCAGGGCATTTTGCATTTGATTGCAAGAAGCCAAAGAAAGATGACAAGCGGTCCACAAAGAAAATAAGAAACAGATTTGAGAAGAGGCCCAACAAGAAGAATGACCGGAAAGGTACTTGTTGCTAAGGAGAGAACAGCAAATGGGCTGACAGATTCTGAGACAACATCGAGCAGCTCATCAAGTGAGAGTGAGCAAGAAGAAGTCCACTGCTTGATGGCCAACCAGACCACTGATGATGAGGTATTCGATTTCTCTAATAGTGAATTTACACGAGAGGACCTCATCAACGCACTTAATGAAATGGTGACATTCGAGTAAATTAAAGCTGAAAACAATGGTTTGAAAAATAGTTCAGCTGAACCAAGCACTGCTCAGCTTGGGAAATCTGACAGTTTACAAACTGAGTTGAGTAAGCTGAAAATTGAGAATGATTCTTTGAGAGCAAAGTCCTGTGATCTCTCATCTGAGAACGAAAGATTAAATCATGTGATGAGTTCCTTGACTAAGTCTTCAGTTTCCTTAAGAAAGCTTCATGAAACCCAGAATCCATTAGATGACAAATATGGCTTAGGTTTCAGCTTTGGTGAAAGTAACTATGAGAAACATGTACTCAATCAGATCTGGCTGGTGATAAATTCAAGAAAATGAATTTTGTCAAGCCAGTGTGATACATGACACTTGTGAGTCAGTCAAGTACGATGATCAGTTCACTGGACAGCTGAACCATAAAGGCAAAAACGGTATTGGTCATATCAAGCCCGAGAACTGTAAGCCCAGTTGGCTAACGAACAGACTTGAGAAGGATAAGGCGAAAGCTGTACCTAATTCGTCTGTTCTGAACCAGCAAAGGTGTGGTTCAATGAAGGCTAAATGGGTAAAGGTTCAGCCCAAGCATGATCTGAATGGTCAAAGTACAAAACCAAAGCTCAACAGATTACACAAGAATTTAGCACGACCCTTGTGGACATCCATACTGGGAAAACTATTAAGGTAATTCAAGTATGAGTCCCGGAAGGGGTAATCCGATCTGAACCCAAGTAAAATTGGATACCAAAAGTTTATTTTTGTGATTGCAGGATAATAGGTACACAGCTTCGGAGGACTCAAACAAATGGTATCTGGATAGCGGGTGTGCGAGGCACATGACTGGAAATCCAAAGATGTTATCCGATCTGACGCCACACAAAGGAGCCAAAATTATTTTTGGTGATAACTCACATGGTAACACTGTGGGTAAGGGTAAGCTTACCCATGGTAACATTTCAATCTATGATGTTCTCCTTGTTGAAAATCTGTGTTACAATCTTATTAGTATAAGACAGCTGTGTGACAATGGTTACACAGTTAACTTTCAAAAGCACACGTGCACAGTTCAGAATCCAGATGGTCTGACAGTATTAGTAGGAAACAAATCGGGGAATACCTACACAGTGAACTGGTCAGAGCATCTGGATTCTGAACAGATTTGCCTAGCAGCTGACTCTTCCAAGAGCTGCATGTGACACCAGGGAATGAACCATCTGAATTTCAAAACACTTGCCAAACTGAGTAAGCTTGAGTTGGTTTCTGGTATGCCCAAATTAAATTTTTCAAAAGATAAGATTTGTTCAGCATGTCAGTTGGGAAAACATATTCGTTATACTTTTAAAAAGAAAAGCGGTAATAGTTCTTCCCGAAGCTTGGAGCTTTTACATATGGATCTTTTTGGTCCAATACCCGTAATCAGCTTAGGGGGAACAAAATACACCCTTATTGTTGTTGATGATTTTTCGAAATTTACATGGGTGATGTTTTTAAAATCAAAGGATCATACCGTTGACCAGCTGATAAAGCTTCTAAAACGTTTGCAAAATGACAAATTTTGTATTGTCAACCGGATAAGGAGTGATAGAGGTACTGAGTTTTTAAATCTAAAACTATCCTCTTATCTGGAAGACATTGGAATAAAGCATGAGCTTTTAGCAGCTAGAACTCCTCAGCAGAACGGGTTAGCTGAGAGGAGAAATCGCACTTTAAAAGAAGCTGCTCGAACTATGATTGTTGATTCCAACATTTCTCAAAAAGTCTAGGCTGAAGCGGTTAACAGAGCTTGATACATTTAAAACATATCGATGATTAATAAGAATCATGGCGTTACCCCATATGAGATCTGGAGTGGCAAGAAACCTGATATTTCTTATTCAGGGTGTTTGGATGCAGATGTTTCAATAATAACAATGGAAAAAAGCATCTAACTGCCTTTGATGCTAAATCTGATGTAGGTATATTTCTTGGATACTCAGCAGTGAGAAAAGCATATAGAATGTTCAACAACCGGAGCTTGACGGTTGAAGAATCAGCTCATGTCATATTATACGAGACCAGTTTTAGATCCAATTCAGCTGGGAGCTTAAATGACTTGGGTTCATGTCTGGAATCAACCAGCTTTGATGACTCAAGTGATGACGTGGCACAGATTCAATATTCAGCTGACAACCAACCAGCACTGAACACACCACACAATGACATCTCAAACGCGCAACAGATCTGACAGGTAACATAGAAGTCATTGATTTGACTATGTTGACCAAGTGCAAGAACGGATCGCGACCAGTGTGCCAGCTGCTGGAGATGATGAAACGGCTATTGCACAAGATGCTACACAAGAGATGATACAATCCATCAAGAGGAATCCAGACCAGCTTCAGATACACAAGCTATCAACGACAGTTATCAACTGGTATCAAATGAAGCAATACAGCCAGACATCCAAGCAGAATAGGGAGAAAATCCAATAGGATCTGATCTCCGGTGGAATAGAAATCATCCACCTGAGCAGGTCATAGGTAATGTAAATTCTCCTGTTCGCACACGAGGCCAGCTTATGAACGAGTACTTCAATTCAGCATTAATTTCGCATATAGAACCTAAGCTGATAGAAGAAGCCTTAGCAGACCCAAACTGGATAGATGCTGTGAGGATTGAGAATTTAGATTGGTGATTAATTGATTTGATTTGGGATTAATCACGTAAATTTTGAGGTTCCTGCTGATTTTGAACATTTCGTTAATTTTTGGAAATTCAGTCGTAGCGAGTTTTTGGAGAAAAATGTCAGCAGCAGGTTACTTTAGCTCTTGCTGGTGAATTTTGAATCAGCAGAGATGACGTCAGCGTGACGCAATGAGAGCTGCTGGTTTAGTTTGGAGTTGAAGTCGCTGCTGGCAGATGTTGCATTTAGCGTGAGATTGAACGAGGAAGTGACACGTGTTAGTCAACATTTTGGAGTGTTCACTATTGGATTCAGCAGTTGCGCTTGTGTGGAGCGATCAGCTGATGGTTGGAGGAATCACTCGCAAGAGCTGTTAATAGATATGATGACGTAGGCGTGATGCATTCCTTGCTGTTGGTAGTAGATTGCGTTGTGATGGTTGCTGCTGACCAGCAGGCGCGCAAATACTATAATGTTGAGAAGCGGCGTCATTTGAATTAGTTGAAACGCTGCGTTTTGAGCTTTTCGTTTGAGAGATCAGCTGTTGGTAGCAATGTTTACGTAACTAAAGTGACGTCATTTGGATTAGTAGATGCGTCGTCGTTTTGAGTGACTTCACGCGACCAGCAGATGGATTGTTTTGAAGAGAGAGCTGTTACCAGCTCTTGGTCGTTTTGCTTGCGAGAGCTGTTTTCAGCTGGTGTTTGGATACTGGTTTGGAATCTAGGAGCGACGAGTTGAGAAATCCCGTAGGCCCTGCTCGTTCGTGAATTGCTGGTTTCGTTGAGCAGATTCAGCAGTTGTTTCTTTTGAGCTTTTGGGTGAGCATTTCTTGTAGTTTGAGCTCGGTTTTTAGTAGTTAATGCCTGCGTTGAAGTGTAGGATCGAAGTATGCTTCTGGCCGTAGGATTAGCGTGATTGTGTAGCTGAATTGAGCTAAGATATTAGTTATGTTGTAACAGATTTCAGCTTCCAGGAAGTTCCTGCTGCGTGAATTGAGCCAGGAGAAATCTGTTAGGTAATTCGAAGAAGGAAGGTACGAATTGAGCAGCACTTAGCAGTTTCGAGCTTGGACATGTCTATAATTCGATGTTGTGAAATCTGTGGCTTTACTGATATGTGCTTACGTGAATCAGTTACTGTTTTGATTGAATGTGTATACTGTTTTACGTTTAGGCATATTATGTATTGAGCATGGATATTGAATGGAATTCATGCATACATCTTGAGCCTGATTTACAGATTTGATTTGATAACCTGATTTGGGTGCCACGTTGTGACTGGCCGACTGTTGGGTCGTGCCCGAAAAGTCCAACGCTATCGTCGGAGCGGTGACTACCGGATACGAGTGTCTACCGCCGAGCTGTGATGGGCTGACGGGCCCCGATGATCACGGACCGATGATTTCCCGGTTGATAGACCGTGGTATAGAGGCGACATGATATGACTTTCCGGTTGTTGCACCGGTTTAGCTGACTGATTTCCTTTGACAGCCTCATGCATTCATAGCATGGATTTATAGCATGTTGCATGTTTATCTGCTTTGATAGCTCTTCGTACTGAGGCTTGACCTCGTACTTGTTTTCTTGCTTTTGTTGTTTGGGTCTGCGCTGCCCATTTGCAGGAGTTTCAGGTAACCTAGCTGGGCAGAGTGGAAGTTCAGCTGGTCGATCCCCGCGTCCCTGAGTCCCAGTCTATTTATGTTATGTATTGAACCTGGGGATGCCCCGTGTTATCATGTATTGAGAATCTGTATTTTGAATTGATTTTACGTGGTTACTTGTTGTATGAGTTTGAGTTAACTCATATTTTGAGTATTGAATATTTTGAATGTATGATTTGAAGTTCAGGCCCATTGTATATCGAAAAATTTTTAAGCCCTGATTTTAAGCTTCCGTGTTTATGCGCTTATTATGTGTTAATTGTTAGTAATTAGCACGGGGCCTGACATTTTTCGTATCAGAGCTTAAACTGGGATAAGCTCAATTTCTTTTGATCACACTCGAGTCTAGGCACAGAGTTTTGATTTGATTTTGATTGTCTCTGTGACTTATATGATCTATTATCTGTCTTGTTGTTCTATCTGCTGTGAGATCTTACCTCTAGGCTTGTTTAGATGCCGCCGAGACGAGGAGGATGTAGGAGGAATAGACGTTCTGAGGAGGAGTCTAGAGCAGGTAGTGATGACGATCAGGTTGAGGACGTCACTAGGCAGATAGGTGGAATGGAGTTAGTCTTAGCCCGATTTCAGCGGACGAACCCACCGACGTTGGCCGATACTGAGGGTGGCGCTAGGGCTGAGGCGTGGCTTGTTCAGATGGAGGAGCTATTTGATACCTTGGAGTACGCTCCGGAAAAGAGACTGAAGTTGGCAGTGTTGCAGCTACAAGATGATGCACAGCGCTGGTGGAGGAGTACATCTAGGATGCTTCGAGATAGTGGGACGATGCGCACTTGGGATGCTTTCTGTGAGGCTTTTCGACGCGAATACACTCCAGAGTCCTACTTCGCTAGC
>KV003228.1:0-35607 GCA_001598015.1 Dorcoceras hygrometricum | reverse complement strand
CAGTTATTTCTTATCTCTTCTTCTCCAAACTCTCGTCGAGCTACTGTTCACCGTGATTTTCCACCGCCGATTTCCATCGCATCCAGCCTTTGTTTTTGACGTTCTTGGTGGCGCTGGACTCCTTGAGACTTGCTCTTTCCATTGATACTAGTTTGGAAGCTAGGAGCGACGAGTTGAGAAATCCCGTAGGCCCTGCTCGTTCGTGAATTGCTGGTTTCGTTGAGCAGATTCAGCAGTTGTTTCTTTTGAGCTTTTGGGTGAGCATTTCTTGTAGTTTGAGCTCGGATTTTAGTAGTTAATGCCTGCGTTGAAGTGTAGGATCAAAGTATGCTTCTGGCCGTAGGATTAGCGTGATTGTGTAGCTGAATTGAGCTAAGATATTAGCTATGTTGTAACAGATTTCAGCTTCCAGGAAGTTCCTGCTGCGTGAATTGAGCCAGGAGAAATCTGTTAGGTAATTCGAAGAAGGAAGGTACGAATTGAGCAGCTCTTAGCAGTTTTGAGCTTGAGCATGGCTATAATTCGATGTTGTGAAATCTGTGGCTTTACTGATATGTGCTTACGTGAATTAGTTACTGTTTTGATTGAATTTGTATACTGTTTTAAGTTTAGGCATATTATGTATTGAGCATGGATATTGAATGGCATTCATGCATATATCTTGAGCCTGATTTACAGATTTGATTTGATAACCTGATTTGGGTGCCACATTGTGACTGGCCGACTATTGGGTCGTGCCCGAAAAGTCCAACGCTATCGTCGGAGCGGTGACTACCGGATACGAGTGTCTACCGCCGAGCTGTGATGGGCTGACGGGCCCCGATGATCACGGACCGATGATTTCCCTGTTGATAGACCGTGGTATAGAGGCGACATGATATGAATTGCCGGTTGTTGCACCGGTTTAGCTGACTGATTTCCTTTGACAGCCTCATGCATTCATAGCATGGATTTATAGCATGTTGCATGTTTATCTACTTTGATAGCTCTTCGTACTGAGGCTTGACCTCGTACTTGTTTTCTTGCTTTTGTTGTTTGGGTCTGCGCTGCCCATTTGCAGGAGTTTCAGGTAACCTAGCTGGGCAGAGTGGAAGTTTAGCTGGTCGATCCCCGCGTCCCTGAGTCCCAGTCTATTTATGTTATGTATTGAACCTGGGGATGCCCCGTGTTATCATGTATTGGGAATCTGTATTTTGAATTGATTTTACGTGGTTACTTGTTGTATGAGTTTGAGTTAACTCATATTTTGAGTATTGAATATTTTGAATGTATGATTTGAAGTTCAGGCCCATTGTATTTCGAAAAATTTTTAAGCCCTGATTTTAAGCTTCCGTGTTTATGCGCTTATTATGTGTTAATTGTTAGTAATTAGCACGGGGCCTGACAGATGCTATGCAAGACAAACTTAGCCAATTTAAGAGAAACAATGTATTGCAGTTAGTTCCTCGACCTACTAATCATTCAGTGATAGGAACTAAATGGATCTTTAGGAACAAGCTGAATGAGGATGGTGTTGTTATTAGAAATAAGGAAAGACTGGTAGCTCAAGGTTTTAGACAACTAAAAGGAATAGATTTTGATGAAACCTTTGCTCCTGTAGCCATATTAGAAGCCATCCGCATATTTCTTGCATATGCTGCATACAAAGACTTCAAAGTATTTCAAATGGATGTAAAGAGTGTCTTTCTAAATGACATCTTGACTGAGGAAGTGTATGTTGCACAACCTCCTGGCTTCGTGAATCATACATATCCAGATCACGTTTACAAACTGGATAAAGCTCTATATGGGTTGAAGCAAGCACCCAGAGCTTGGTATGAAACACTTTCGAAATTTCTCATTGATCATGATTTTGTTATAGGCACAGTTGATAAGACTTTATTTAAATTGGTAAAAAATGATCATGTTCTCTTGGTACAAATATATGTTGATGATATTATCTTTGGGTCAACTAACCCCAAATTGTGCCAAAGTTTTTCTAAATTGACGCAGGACAAATTCGAGATGAGCATGATGGGAGAGCTGACGTTCTTTCTAGGATTACAAGTTAGACAGCTTGAGAATGGTATATTCATCAATCAAGCTAAGTATACGAAAGAACTGTGAATAATTTTGGAATGGAGAATAGTCCAGCAGTAGCTACCCCAATGAGTGCTTCAATCAAATTGGACAAAGACGAAGCTGGAACTGCAATTTAGGTATCTTTGTATCGCGGTATTATTGTCTCATTGCTTTACTTGACTGCTAGCAGACCAGACATCATGTTTGCTGTCTGTATGTGTGCTAGATTCCAAGTTGAGCCCAAACAATCGCATTATATTGCAGTAAAGTGTATTTTGAAATATTTAAAAGGAACTTCCAATGTGGGTCTTTGGTATCCCAAAGACTCCAGCTTTCAACTAATCGGTTATAGTGATGCAGATTACGTAGGTTGTAGAAATGATAGGCGAAGCACAAGTGGTACGTGTCAATTTTTGGGAGATCGACTGATTTCCTGGTTTAGTAAGAAGCATACATCTATTGCTACGTCAACAGCTGAAGCAGAGTATCTAGCAGCTGGAAGTTGCTGTGCTCAGATCTTACACCAGCTTAAAGACTACGGCATTGATGCTTCTGAAGCTCCTATTTTCTGTGACAACACCAGTGCCATTGCCATCACTCAGAACCCTGTGTTGCATTCAAGAACAAAGCACATAGACATAAGGCATCATTTCATAAGAGATCACGTGCTTCAGAAGGACGTCCGGCTGGAGTATGTGTCAACAGATCAGAAAGTTGCTGACATCTTCACGAAACCTCTACTAGACGCTTAATCTCTTAGAAATATTTCTTGATCTCTTAGAATTGCCTTAATCTATGACTGTGCGAGATTTTTTCAAGTTGAATAGCTTTAGTTTACTTCAGCTTTGGGTCTTCTGTTTAGGGGGAACGAAGGAGAATCTCAGCTTTGGTAAATTTCAGATTTGGGAGAACCTCAGCTTTAGGGGGAACAACATATCAGAGTTAATAAGTGCTGAGTCAGCTGAATACGTGTGATCTGAATCTATTCATATTTCGCGTATATACAGTTGATACTTATTAAGTGATCTGATCTGAATGTACCCTAACTGATATATTAAATAGATCAACGGTTGTGATGAATTCTAAAATGGCGCTTCTATTTTTACTTTTATCGTATGGTTAAAAAATTTCAAAGTCTTTTAAAATTCTGATCACGTCATCGGATGTTTGATACGTGTGTTGTCATCATGTGAAATTTCACATCACTGTTTACTTGTACCGTTTCATATTCCTCTCTCTTACATACGTCACTTAAATTTCATCTAACACTTACCTTGCGAAAAATACTCTCATGCTTTCAAGTGTTTTCTCTGCAGATTATTGCATTCTTCGTCGCTATTTTCTTTGATGAATCTATTGATATGGCCGCTTCACTGATACAGAATGCTCTTCAGGTGAACTTTGACTCAGTTCTGAGTCTCTCCGAAGAAGGTATGGTTGCTTCAAATCTCTTGAATCTACTGGTTTCGTGGATTTCTGGGATGCCCATCTGTTCTCTATGAACAAGATTTGGAAAGTTTCTTTAGCAACGCTGTTGTGCAATGGGGTTCAGTGATAAGCTGCGTTCAAGGAAAGTTTGTTGAGATTTCCGAAGAACAGTTTGCTGGTGTATTTGGGATACAGACATAAGGGTTGACATCTATGGATGATGTGCGTAAGGCGTTGATAGATGCATTGAGGAAAGACTTTTATGCGTTGGGAGAACTGATTTCATGTAAGAAGAAGGAGATGAAGGTTGAGTTCAGATTGTTGAATGATATCTTGGCGAATACTGTTATGGCCAAAGTTGGATCATTTGATGCTGTAACACACGAACGAATTTGCTAATGGTTGCTATCCATGGTGGGATTAAAATCAAGTGGAGCAAGTTTTTTTTCGACATTCTGAAATCCATGGTGACTAAGTCTTCGAAGCAAGCCAAGGGGTTTGCGGCTCAAATCTGTGTTCTATTGAAGGGAGCACCAGATTTGACTTTGGGAGAGTCAAAGACCTTCCCACCTCTGAAAATTCTGACTGTCAAAACTGTCGGCACATATATCGCTAAAAACAAATCTGTGTCGACATCTGCTGAAGAGGTGGTGGATGAGCTAGCAGCAGAAAAAGTTGTTAAGGCAGCAGCAAAGAGGAAACCGGCTTCTATTGCTGAGTCTGCTTCTAAGAAGAAGAGAACAACTGTTGGGAGAGCTGCTCCCACAGAGAAGACTTTGGTGTTGGTACCAGTGGTAACAGATTCTGTTATACTGGCTGAGAGCCCCACCGTCCAGAGGAGACAAGCATCGAAAAGAAAATTGATCTTGCAAGAGTTAGATGATGAGCAAGATGAGATGGAGATGGTTGCGGAGGTAACAGTTGTGAAGGAGATGCACAGGCGATAGTTGTGGTAGCAACAGAGGAGACAACAGATAAGGAGGAATCAGTTTAGAAAGAGGCAGTTGAGGAGACTGTTGAGACGAAGAGCAGGATAGATGTTTCAGATATCACTAATTATGATGATGTCATAAGTTTCAAGGTGTTATCCAATGAAGAAGGACCTCTAGTTGAGACGGAGAAAGATGAGGAAATAGAGAAGGAGGCAACTGATAAGGGGAAGAAAGTTGCGGAAGAGAAAGACTCTAAAGACACAGAACCCTTGAGAAAGGTTCTGAAGCTTACTGAGACATCTGTGTCTGATGAGGAGTCGATGTCTATTGATGACCTTTTGCATAAAATTCCTGAAGACATGATGCTTCCATCTGTCACAGCTGAGGTGTAGCGCCCCAAAATCCATAAGACCACAATTGTTAGCCTTTTTATATTAAGGGCTGTTTTGATATTCGAACATCCAGATTTCATTTCAAGCTAGTATTAATTATCTAAGCTGATTTCTATTTCTTCCAGCTTGGTTTCTTGAAGCATTTCTAGGTCACATCATTTCTAAGGATGAATTAGGAGAGCTGTGCGAGACTGGTCTGTGACCCAATCTGTATCAGAGGTGAGGAGCTTTTTGGGACTTGCTGGATACTACAGATGATTCATTCAAGGGTTCTCGAAGACTGTGGTTCCATTGACTTCACTGACTAGGAAACAAGTTAAGTTTGAATGGACCCCTAGTTGTCAGCAGAGTTTTGAGAAGTTGAATCAAGCGTTAATAGAAGCTCCAGTGCTAACCATGCCTTCTGGGCAAGGGAATTTTGTTATCTACACAGATGCTCTCAAGATGGGTTTAGGTGTTGTGCTGATGCAGAACCGTAGGCTAATAGCGTATGCTTCCAGACAACTAAAGAACCATGAAAAGAATTATCCTATGCATGATCTAGAGTTAGCAGTAGTGGTTTTTGCCCTGAAGATTTGGAGGCATTATCTGTATGGGGAGAAGTGTGAGATATTCACAGACCACAAGAGTTTAAAATACTTCTTCACCCAGAAAGAATTGAACATGAGAAAAAGGAGGTGGTTAGAGCTGGCCAAAGATTATGATTGCATTAGCTACCACCTAGGAAAAGCCAATGTAGTGGCCGATGATCTTAGCAGGAAATCGATAGGATTGACCCAGATCACAGCTCAGAGGCCCTTAGCATATGAGATTGAGAATTTTGGGCTAGACCTGATTCCCCATCACAGTACTGCAGCCCTAACTATTCTCACCATCCAATCATCATTGATAGACCAGATTAGAGAGGGTCAGTTGAGGGATGGACAGCTGGAGAAGTGGGTGAAAGAAGATGTGGAGAGAGGAAGTAATATCTATACCTCAGTTGGAGGAGTTGTTAGATTCCAGGGTAGACTATGGGTTCCTAGCGTGGACAACTTGAGATATGATCTGATGACAGAAGCTCATACAGCCCCGTACTCTGTGCACCTAGGGAGTACAAAAATGCATAAAGATATTCAGAAGATGTACTGGTGGCCAGGAATGAAATGCGATATTTCTAAATTTGTTTCCGAATGCTAACCTGCCAGCTGGTCAAAGCAGAGCATCAGAGACCAGCTGGGATGCTGAGACCCCTGCCGATACCAGAATGGAAGTGGGAGAGTATTTTTGTGGTTGGTTTACCCAGAACTGTTCAAGGATACAATTCTATACGGGTTATAGTAGATCGACACACCAATTCAGATCACTTCTTACCAGTCAAGACAACTTTTAATGTGAGCAAATACGCCGAGTTGTATACAAGAGAAATAGTAAGACTTAGAGGTATCCCAGTCTCGATCGTATCTGACAGAGATCCAAGATTTACGTCAGCTTTTTAAAAGAGTCTACAGAGAGCTTTGGGTACTAAGTTGACATTTAGCACAACCTTTCACACCCAGACAAATGGTCAATAAGAAAGGGTGATTTAGATACTGGAAGATCTACTCAGAGCTTGTATCTTATATTTTTCAAAAAGCTGGGATTTGAAGCTTCCATTGGTAGAATTTACGTACAACAATAGCTTCAGATGGCTCCTTACGAAGCTCTCTATGGCAGGAAATGCAGAAAACCCATTCATTGGGATGAGATAGGAGAGCGAAATGGTTTGGGACCATATATAGTAGAACAGATAGCTGAAGCTATTAATAAGATAAGGGATCGATCGAGGACAACTCAGAGTAGGCAAAAGAGCTATGCTGATAACAGACGCCACGAACTGAGTTTCGAAACTGGAGATCATGTATTCTTAAAGGTAGCACCGATTAAAGGTGTAATGAAATTTGGGAAGTAGGGTAAGCTCATCCCAAGGTTCATTGGTCCATACGAGATTTTTGATAAAGTAGGAACGCTGGCTTACAGACTAGAATTGCCCCCACATCTGTCCTCGGTGCATAACGTTTTTCATGTATCAACTTTGAGGAAATATGTTCCCAACCCATTGCATGTTTTGAGCTATGAACCAATCCAGCTTGCACCAGATCTGAGTTATGAAGAAAGACCAGAGAGGATTCTTCATAGATAGAATAGGAAATTAAGAAATCGTAGCATCCCGATGGTTAAATTGCAGTGGTCTAATCAAACAAAGCAGTAAGCAACTTGGGAGACAGAAGAGGATATGCGTAGCCTCTACCCAGAGCTGTTTGGTAAGTAAATTTGGAGGACAAAATTTCAGTAAGGAGGGTAGAGTTGTAGCGCCCCAAGATCCATAGGACCACAATTGTTAGCCTTTTTATTTTAAGGGCTGTTTTGATATTCGAACATCCAGATTTCAGTTCAAGCTACTATTAGTTATCTAAGCTGATTTCATTTTTTCCAGCTTAGAATCACGACCCAGATGGTTTCTTGAAGGATTTCGCCCCAAGCACAATCCCGAGATGGAGCAGTTTTCTTTTACATAAAATGCTTTTGGATGGGAGTTTAGTTTATAAAAAGGGAGTAGCAAGTTTACAAATTAAAATAGTAGTAGGGAGCTTTTATCAAATCGCAAGGATTTGGTATGATAACTCATGCCTAATCATTGTACTTTCACCTACTACAAATCGTACTCCCATATATGATTGTTACGTGAGTTCTAGAGCTCATTTTGTTTAGAAGAAAACCTTTTAGTTCTCTCAAAATATTCTGAGGCTCGCAGAGTGTGCTTGAGAAGATTTCCAGCCAAGGCCATCTGTTCGTTGCGTTTCAGCTCAGGCAAGTAAAAAAAATTGATTCTTACTGCATCTGGAACACATATATTTTGCTTCATTGTTTCTGTTTTATGCTTGCCTGATGCATGTTTCAGTCAGTTCATTTTCATGTATAAGCTATGGATTCACTGCTTGATGCTCTAGTTTTGAGGAAACTCACCAGTTATCTTTAGCAAAAGCAGTTGTGTTTTCAAAATGATGAGTTGTGCAGATTTCAGGTAAGATAAACCAAGAGAAGTTTCTTGTTTTCCCGTGTGCTGTAAAGGTTCTGGACATTGACTCTGAACAGATAGGTGACGATGGTTTGATTGGGACTATGTTCCGATTGGATAAGCTGAGCTAGTTTGTTTTGGAACTGTCTGAGCTGGGGCAGTACCTACGTTTCTAAGCAGATCTGGCCTATTTCCTTGACCAGACTGCGTGATTCATTGCTAAACTGATTGGGTTTCTCAAAGCTGAGTGACCTTCCAAGCTGAAATTCTTGCTCCGAAGTTTATGTTATTGTTTTACTACGCGTAAGTTGTTTTCTTAGAACCAAATCTTTTTTACTACACTTAAGCTGTTTTCTTAGAATCAGATCTGTTTTCTTTTCCTATTCATAAGCCATTTTCTTTAGCCAAAGCTGTTCTTCACGCCTGTGATCTGTTTTCACACCTGAGATCTGTTTTATGTACCCAAAGTTGTTTTTTACGCTTGCGATCTATTTTCTGCAAAGTTTTTTTGCGTTCATAAGCTGTTTTCTCTTTCGAGCTGGTTTCTGTTATCATCAGCTCGTAGCCAGTTGTACACTAGGTAATGTTTTAAGACAAAATGCGTTTCACAGCAGTGAATCTACCAGTTTCAGAGATCGATCTTCGATCAAGAACAATGTATGATAGCCATTTCTTTCAATTAAAGGAAGTAACTTTCAGTTTTAAGGACTTATGGCATAGAGGACCCGGTCAACCAGGAAGGGACCAAGATTATGGTATTACTATAATATCCCTTCACAAGAAAGTTACTGAATTCAGATAAGATGCTAGCCAACCAGGAAGGGACCAAGATTATGGTATTACTATAATATCCCTTCACAAGAAAGTTACTGAATTCAGATAAGATGCTAGCAAGCACCAGGACCAACAAAGAGCTTCTAGGCCATAAGTCACTCAGTATATAAATGTGATTCAGATCTGATGTCCCCATCTGTCTTTTCATTAGCAAGATTTCAGTTCAGATGATTTCCTTTAAATTATGTATTATGCTCAGTTATGCCTGCATTATATGACCTTGTTATCCTTAGTTTTACTTATTGAGCCCCTAGGCTCACTAGTTTTCCTGAAGCAGGTGAGGCAGCTCAGGGGCAGGCGGGTGGCACGAGTTGAACCAGATTTGGGGGTTGCGTGTGTTTATCAAAGGCCAGCATTTCCGCGAATTCAATGCTGTTGTTGTTTTTGATCTTTTGATAAAAACTGTATTAAGATCCATTACAACAATAGAGAATTCATATAGAGTTCCATTAGTTGTAATATCGACTTTTGTAATTGAAACCAGAAGTTCTTATATTCCAAAGCTATTTCTACTGTTTACTTTGGCGCCATCAGTTTGTATACCAGCTTTGGTAAGGGAATACAGCTTACAACATTTCGCACTTAGCCCTTCTATTCTTTTCGATTATCCATTTACTATACTCTATTGATTCCCATGGGTTTGGGCGTCATGTGAGGAGTCTACAAAATTAGGTTTCGACACGGTATCGAAATAAAGGAAGTGGATTGGCACAAAGCCATCCTTCCTAAGATTGACCCTATGGACAAGGGTAAGGCGCCCCTTGTAGAGGAAACAAAAGGAAATCCGGCTAAGGAGATGTTTACTCAAAACGATGTCGCATCACAATCCACATTTGGACGACCAGCTCACACTCATCCAGATCTCACCTCATTCGATACTAGTGAACCGTTTCGGTCTTCACTAAACCCACGAACCGACCGGTCTACACAGTACTACCAAATTTCACCCTCAAATCTGGTTTCTTCCGACGTCGCTCCACTTCAACTCGTAATATCTTGCGACGACTATTTACACGCATCCTACCATCTTGATTTAACCGTTATACGAACCAGACCAGAGCTATTTCCCTCTCAAACCAGCCATCTCTTTTTCTTCGGGTCTATGCCAACCCCGATTAATTATCCAAATTAATGATTACGATTCAGGTCTATGCCAACTCCTTGTGCTGATGTTGAATTTCTTGTACAGATTCGGGAAGCAGTTGTGGAAGAGATATCTTCATTATTTTATTCGTTCAGTGTTTGTAGCTTGTACGCTTTGACATCCATTTCAGATCTTGCAGAAAAGGAAGAGCAGGTGCTTAATGGACTGAGATTGATTCGTTGCAGACAGTAGTTCGGAGGCGTTTGTATATAACTGCTAAGTTCAAAGAGATGCTACCCAGAAAATTTTTGGAAGCGAGGCACAATAATTTTGAATCTGGCACGCCCACGTCCGCTATAGATCTTCAAGTTTGGACTTGCTTTCAGAGGCTCATAGAATTTCTCTAATCAATCTACTGGAGAAATTGAAGCAACACAGATTCGAGTGGACACTGCCATCCAACTCAAAGATGTTTGGAGGAGTTGGTGTACAGAGTGGAGGGATTCATTCCCAATTTTATCCGGATGTTACTTCGACTATTTGGGTAAGGCCTTTGATTTTCATTGACGGATCTTGGAAAGTTGTCGAGGGTGCATATCCGAGACCTGCGAGGCTAGCGAGGCCCATTGTCTCAAGACAGAAGAAGTCATTACCTCAAAGGACATTTGTGGATGCGTTTGCCCCAATTTGCATATTCATCGAGCCAGTCCAAGATCTGGATTCTCTTAAACCTTACTTCGGAATTGTACAGAGGCTCTGGGCTGAGATTTGAGTAGATTTAGTTCAGTTTTCACTTTTTGGACATCTTCAGCCCGTGGGTACCTATAATATGTGTAGAGATTTAGTTGTTGTAGATATAGATTTGGAGACAGAGATGATTCCTGCTGGAATTTTTGATGCATTTCAGCACGGTTTACATGCAGACGGTTTTGTAGACTTCTTTGTACAGCCAGAGATACAGTACATTTCTTCCAGTTCTAGTTCAGAAAGTTCAGTGCCTATCAGACCAAGATCTGCCCGTGTGATTTCATCCAGTTCTTCTTCTAGTGCTTCCCGTATGAATTTTACAGATGAGATTCCTCAGACCTCACAGATTGCAATTCCTACTGTTGTTCTTCCCACAGATTTCACAGACTCTATTTCTCAGCTTCGGGCTTCTATCGATCAGATTAGACTTGAGCAGCTGTCGACTCTTGACAGTATAGACGAACTCAAGGCTGCCCTTTCAGGCAAAAATTTTGATGCATTTCAGCACGGTTTACATGCAGACGGTTTGTTAGACTTCTTTGTTACAGCCACGAGATACAGTACATTCTTCCAGTTCTAGTTCAGAAAGTTCAGTGCCTATCAGACCAAGATCTGCCCGTGTGATTTCATCCAGTTCTTCTTCTAGTGCTTCCCGTATGAATTTTACAGATGAGATTCCTCAGACCTCACAGATTGCAATTCCTACTGTTGTTCTTCCCACAGATTTCACAGACTCTATTTCTCAGCTTCGGGCTTCTATCGATCAGATTAGACTTGAGCAGCTGTCGACTCTTGACAGTATAGACGAACTCAAGGCTGCCCTTTCAGGCAAAATTACAGGGCTTGAGATGGGGTTCGCACAAGCTAGCTCTCACAAGGAGATGGTCTTTAGAGATCAATAACTGACTGATTTCCGTTTGGAAACACAGGAGGGCCTCAATACTCATCGTGCTCAACTATCTGAAATCATTTCCTATATTAATAGAGGGTGTCATGACAAAAAGGGGGAAGAGAGTAGTAGAGGTCCGCCGCCTGATGATCGAAGCAGACCTAGTGGTGGAGGGAGCAGTAGCGAACCTTCGAGGAAAAGAGGAGGATCTTATAAAGGAAGAGGAAACAGGAGTTCGGGGTGGAACCGATGGTTTTCTTGAAAAGTTTTTCTTATTTCAGTTCCTGTACAAAACCCTTGTACTTAGCTGTTTTTGATTGATTATATATAGCAACGACTTCGAGCATTTTCTTTTTTTTTATCTTTTAAGTCGTAGGCTGCTAAGTTTTGTCATCATCAAAAAGGGGAAAATTGTTAAGATAAAATTTATAAGTTTTGATGATAACATAAACAAGACAAATAACTGAATATAAGCTATCATATCTGGAATATAAGTTTATCAGATTGGACTAGGCGTTTCTTACAGATCGTTTCAGAGTATTTCAGATTCGAGTATATTAGATTCAGTACTGAGGTTTGGTGATCAGATCAGAGCGTATCAGTTCAGAGGCTTCGTTAACAGATCAGATCAGATCAGATCAGAACCATTCAGTTCAGAGACTCAGTTCAATATAGAATCTATTTGGGTCAGATATTTATCCTACATATACAGATCAGAGAGGTATATCAGTTCAGATCTCAGTATGTTATTTTTAGAGATATTTCAGATCGGATTAAGATTCAGATAAGAGAGAAGATGGGATATATTTGTAAAAGAGAAGAAAAGGGAGAAGACTCGTAAAGGAGAAAAGATCCTGAAGCTTGTATGTATTCGAAATAGCTTAGAGTAGATTTTAGCTCAGTGCTTAACAAATTTCAGATCTTAGCTTCAGATCTTATCAGCTAATGGTCCAGATGATTCAACGATCAAGATTTAACCAATAAAGCCTGTAAGACAAATGGGATGAAAGAGAATCAAGATCAGAGCTATTTAGAGTATATCGTACCAACACAGAGTTGATTCAGTCGATGTTTACCTATTTTGGTATAAAGGTTGCTAAAGCTCTGAAAACAACCGACAAACCTTTACACTACATTAATGGTGAAATAAATGCTCGGTACTATGAAGAGATTCAAAAATGGTTTGTGTCTACTGGCTCATTAAATAACCGTTGAAGATGGATGTTATAAATAGCTGAAGAGATTCAACCGGAGAAGCTCTATGTCTATTTACAATCTCCGTCTCTCTGATTCTTTGAAGAAAAATCTTTCAAGTCATAATCTATTCAATATCCCAGCTCTCATTCTCGATGAACAGCCGTTCAATGCAAAAACAGAAATATATCTTCGAGAGATTTCTTCTGGTTTACCTTAGCCAAATATTCATATTGCTCAAACCCAGAAAAATTACAAACTCTATGTGTGTTGTATTCATTGATTTATTCGAAACAGAGTCTGTAAAGAACTTGTTAAGTGAAGCAGTTCTAAAAATACATTTACTTGTAACCAATAGAGGATTCTGCATAGACTTGGGTGCTAGGAGTTCACGTTAAGTGAGGCTTACGTGATTGGGTGTTTGCAGAAGCTGTAACCATCAAATCTTCTAGTGGAACCTCCCTGAAAAGAAAGGAAGAGGGGAGACGTAGGATTTAAGATCCGAACTTCCAGAAACAAATTCTTGACCTTATCTATTTATTTACGTGCATCGTTATTTACTTAACTGTTCACTGTTCAACCGGTTTATTTCCGCACATATTTTGTTAACCGAGAAAATAGATTTGAAATGAGAGCCTCAAATCTGCTAACTCAGATTTGAGTTAAGCACAAGTTTGTAAAACGTTTTTAAACGGATTTGAAATAGAAACATCGAAGGAGTTCATTCAAACCCCCCCCCCTTCTGAACTCCAGGGCTTATTTTAACTCTATTTTCGATCCTATTGATCCTATCAACTTATTAGCCAAAATACTTATCAGACCTCCAAATCACCTTGGAGTTGTAGTGCTTTTTATGTTTTAAAACAAGCAAAATTAGAACGAGTCGTACCCCGACTCGTCATAAATTACAAACCCCTAAACAATGTTTTGTAATGGATCAGATATTTGATACCAAACAAAAGAGATTTAATTAACAGATTACATTCAGCTAAAATCTTCTCTAAATTCGACCTAAAATCAGGATTCTGGAAAATCCAAATTATATAATATGACCGCTACAAAACCGCTTTCACAGTACCTTTTGGACAATACGAATGGAACGTGATGCCATTTGGTCTCAAAAATGCTCCTTCGGAATTTCAACGCATCATGAATGATATATTCAACCCCTATAGTTCTTTTAGTATAGTTTACATCGATGATATTCTCATTTTTTCTAACGATATTACTCAACACTTCAAACATGTCGGCCATTTCCTCCAAATAATTAAACAAAATAGACTTGTGTCATCTCAAAAGAAAATGAAACTATTTCAAACTTCTGTCCAACTTTTAGGACACGACATATCCAATGAAAAAGTTCTCGATCAAATCAAATACAAACATCAACTCCAACGGTTTCAAGGATGTCTCAATGACATTGCTGAATTTTCCTAAGTCTCAGACAGGTTTCAACCTTTATACGAACGACTACAAAAGAATCCCCCACCTCGGTCTAATGTTCATACTAGCATAGTACAAAATATTAAAGCTAAAGTACAAACCCTTCCTTGCTTAGGTATACCTAATCCAATAGCCTTCATCATGATAGTTGAAACCGATGCCTCTAACATACCTACGGAGTTATCCTCAAACAAAGATTATGTTAGGATCAAGAGCTTACCACTAGGCCAAAATCTATAACTATTAGCCAAGGTGCAACTTTATTTCCTTATATGTGGCAGCGCAGAGTGCAGCTATTATGTGCGTTTAGGGTTGGGCTGTTAGGACCATGAGTCAGGGGAGGTGCGTGTCTAACTGCTGGTGTTGTCTCAATTCCCTTAGAGATCAGTTTTACCCTTCCCCTACCGCCGGCCCTATCCCCAGCAGAGATAGTATTATCCGTTAAGATCTGGCATCACACTTTTACAGCCCACATGGCCAACCAGATCAAGCGGCGCAACGTTAGCAGCTTGACGTACGAGAACTTCCCAGGAGGTCACCCATCCCAGTACTGTTCTCACCCTTGCATGCTTAACTCAACAATCCCCCCCAAGAAGTATAGAAAATGCTTCTTGGGAGACTCGAACCCCTGACCTCACTCTGATACCAATTGTTAGGATCAAGCGCCTATCATAGGCCAAAATCTATAGCTACTAGCCAAGGTGCAACTTTATTTCCTTATATGTGGCAGCGCAGAGTGCACCTATTATGTGCGTTTAGGGTTGGGCTGTAAGGCCCATGAGTCAGAGGATGTGCGTGTATAACTGCTGGTGCTGTCTCAATTCCCTTAGAGATCAGTCTTACCCTTCCCCTACCACCGGCCCAATCCCCAGTAGAGATAGTATTACCCGTTAAGATCTGGCATCACAATTTTACAGCCCACATGGCCAACCAGATCAAGCGGCCCAATGTCAGCAGCTTGACGTACGGGAACTTTCCAGGAGGTCACCCATCCCAGTACTGTTCTCACCTTATTAGACACTCAAGAACAATTAGTTAGATTTCATTCTGGTCTTTGGCTCGGACACCAAAAGAAATATTCTGCAATCACAAAAGAAATTTTAACATTGTATTATGTATTTCAAAATTCCAAGATGATCTTTTTAACAAGAAATTCCTTTTACGTGTTGATTGCAATCTGTTAAGGAAGTCATTTTTAAGGATGTTCAAAATATTGTTTCAAAACAAATATTTGCCAGATGGCAAGCCATACTTCTGTTTTTGATTTTGAACTTGAATTTATTAAAGGGGAAGATAATTCTCTTATTGATTCCTTACCAGAGAATTTTTACAAAGAAAACAAAATCATTTTGCAGATGGATCCCTCAAAGCAGAAACTTCAAACACCCAAGGATTATGAGATGTCTTCTTCAAAACAAATCGTGCCTAATACCCCTCAAAAAACCCCAGGTCAAAGGCCTAATTTCCTGCCATTAAATTCAAATTACAACCGTTATAGCCCACTCAATAATCTTCCAGAACTACCATATAAATCCGTATTGGCATCCTCATCTTCTCAAATACCGCCTACCTCAAATGTCCTTGCCCCCCAATCAAAAGAAGAATTCAAATACTTTATCAAAGCTTGGAAAGAAGATCTAGGCTTTATCCATTTCACTGAGATTCCCCAAGGTATCAAACTGTGTCAGGCCCAGTGCTTTTAATCATAGATTAAATACTCAAAATACGGAAGCTTAAAAAGTGGTTAAAATTTTTCTTTTTTAAGCCTGACAGAAAATATATCATTCAAAATAAGTTCTTACTCAAAATAAGACTTAAATCAAAAGTCAGCAGAACAAATCACAATATAAATATACACACGACTCCAATTGAATCAACAACAACAAATACACAGGGCATCCCCTGCTAATGACTCGATAAGGCATATATATATATATATAGATACACATATAACTGGGAACTCAACGCCTGGGACTCCTCCAGCTGACTCAACACTCGGACCAGCTGATCTACCTACAAAGGTCTGCATTGGTCAACACACGGCCAAAGCAGCCTCAAGGGAACAACAAACGAGGTCAAACCTCAATACGAAGATCAACTTATACAGATAATCAACTCAAGCATGAAACATGTCATGTCGTGCAATGAATGAGGCTATCAAGAAATCTCAGGAATCAAAAGACAGTGAAGAATCATCATTTGTCTAGTAAATAAATCAGTGGCCACA
This sequence comes from Dorcoceras hygrometricum, assembly GCA_001598015.1. NCBI lineage: Eukaryota > Viridiplantae > Streptophyta > Magnoliopsida > Lamiales > Gesneriaceae > Dorcoceras > Dorcoceras hygrometricum. The sequence continues at coordinate 19,339 of KV003228.1, read as the reverse complement.
TCGCATGTGGAATCATGGGTGCTACCCATGCCCTTCACATGCAGCATCAGCAGCATACAATATCATCGCTAAACCCAACTGGTGCCTTTCATCTTGCTGAGGGGTGGGAGCTACCCAAGTGAACCTCAGGGCAATGACACAAATCGCAGCGGGGAGTCGAGGATACGGGAACCAGCCGACACCTCGATCATTTTATTTTCAAAAAATTAACATGCTGGTACTATGCCTCATCAATTAGTTCTCAAGGGAATCAGGCTCATATGATATGCGTGTATCCAATTTCAATAAAATATGAATAGTATGCAATATCTCATAAAACAGTATAATCAATCAGCTGTATAAAATCACATGCAGGTAAAAACTGTCAGACCCCGTGCTAATCAACAAAGATTAACAGCACAATTAAGCACATAATTGCGGAAGCATAAAAATAGGGCTTAAAAATTTTTCAAACAATTGGCCCTGAACAATAAAAAAAATCATTCAAAATATTCATACTCAAAATAGGATTTACTCTGAACTCAAACAACAAACAGGAAATCAAATAAACTCTATATGCAACAGATCCCCACGTACATAGACACTCAGGGCATCCCCTGGTTCGATATATAATACAAATAAACTGAGACTCAACCAAACGGGGATCTACTAGCTGGATCTCCACTCTGCCCAGCCGGATTTCCTGCAACTCCTGCAATGGGCAACACAGACCCAAGAAACACAAAAGCAGGAAAAGAGATACGAGGTGAAACCTCAGTACGAAGAGCTCTAAGACAACAACAATTCATAAACATGCAGTATCTTAAAACATGAAATGCATGAGGGCTGTCAAAGAATCGGTCATCTAGGACAACAAGTCAGCTGGCAATAACAGGCAAGCCTCTATACCACGCACAGCCAATCAGCCGGGGAAATCATCGGTCCTTGATATTCAGATCTGGCCACTCAAATTAATCATCACAACTCGGTGGTATTCAGACACGATGAGTCAGTCGATCATCACTCCGATGATAGCATTGTGCCTTTCAGGCGCGACACATCTGCCGGCCGATCATAATGTGGCTCTCAATCGGTAGTCAATCAAATCTCACGCTCAAGATATATGCATGAATGCCATTAAATTCAAATCTGATTTAATCATGCATAACTCACGTAAACAGAACATATAAATCAAACAATGAGACAAATATGTTCACGTAAATCACATAACACAAATCATGCCTCAAAACACTAACACGCTTATGCCCAAAGCTGTTAACAGAAGCTCAATTCATACCTCAAATCTTAGATTCTACCTCAACAGATCTCACTAGGGCACCGCAACCTCAACCTGATCAAGTCTGATTCCTCACTGGTCTCGACAACCATAGCAGAAACTGCCCGGGAGCTCAAATCTGTAAAGGCATCTCATAACTTAGCTCAAATCTACACTCCTATAACTCACTGCCTATGGTCGGAAACTCAAATCTGGTTCGAGCACTAAGCAAAGGTTCTAACAGCTAAATCTAGGCTTATAACAGTAGGAATCACTTACCCAGAAGCTCAGAAGAACTGAAGAACTCTCGGGTCAACTGTCGCGAAAATCTTCGAGCACTGTAAATCCTTCGCGCTCCTCCTACGCGTTGATCTACAACTCCAGACTGGTATCAATCGAAAGAGCTAAGCAAGACGAGCTCAGCGCCACCAATCGATATCCAAACCACGACGGAAATCGACGACAAATCGGAGAAATAGTTCTCAGTGAATAGTAAGGGTTTTGAGGTTATCGGGGAAGATGATAGGGAAATATCGAGGTCGAAATACGCCAAGTGTTGGGCAGCACTTGCATTAAAATCCTCGAGTCAAAGTCTACTGTGCAAGTCAACACCAACATATTCAGATCTCAGCATCAGATCCTAGCGTTAAGGCACTAGTCCTCGAATCTGTTTCCAGCGCTAACTCAAATCTGAATTCTCTACGCTAGCGCTAAACATAAGCGTAACTAATCAAAACGGCGTCGTACTGGCTCACAGCTGAAGCAGATCCCAACGCTCATATCTGTTCACGCTCACTCGGATCTAAAAAACGCTAACAGCACCGATCAACCCAGCAACGTTGACTAACACATGTCATCTCCTCGCTAACTCTCACATCTTCGTTCGCTCGCTACACAGCTATCACTCGCTAGTGCCACATCTAAGTACTCACATCTGAACACTCACTAGATTCATATCTCGATAGAGAAACTCAACGAATCAACTCCAAATTCGACGCAAATTTCACCTGATAGAAACCAGCGACTCAAGTCTGATCAGCTCTATGTCAAATCTGAAAAAAATCACCGACCAGACTTCTCAAATCTGATTCGAAAATCACGACTCCCGTGATTAATCCTTAACCAAATTTGATTAATCACTAATTACCGAATCTCAGACCTCACATTCTCCCCACCTTAAGAGATTTCGTCCTCAAAATCAAAGGAAAACACGGGGCAGAATCAACAAAACACCTGAACTAACCAACGCAACTCAATACAAGCTACAAAAAAGTCCTCAAAACACGAAGCAAAAGCCAGAAATTACCTGGAATTCTACTGTTGTCACAGCTCAAACAGATGAGGCCACTCTTGTCTCATCTTCTCTTCCACTTCCTAGGTAGCTTCCTCTCGATCATGCTTACTCCATTGGACCATCACCAACGGAATAATCTTATTCCTCACCTGTTTCTCCTTCCTATCCAAAATCTGTACTGGATATTCAACATAACTCAGGGTCTGATCCAGCTCCACTTCATTCTCAATACATGGGACGGATCTGGATCATATTTTCTCAACATTGACACATAAAACATCATGTATCGCTGCCAACTCATCAGACAGCTGCAATCTATAAGCCATATGTCCAATCCTCTCAACAATTTCAAAGGGACCAACAAATCTAGGAGCTAGTTTACCCTTGAATCTGAACCTCATCATACTCTTGAAAGGAGAAATCTTGAGAAATACTCGATCATCGACCTCAAATTCTAACGGTCTGTGCCTCTTATTAGCATAGCTAGTGAAGCGATCTTGTGCAGCTTTCATTCTACTTCGAATCAATGAAATATGATCTCTCATATGCTGCACAAACTCAGGGGTCGAAAGCTGTTTCTCACCAACTTCTTCCCAACAGATCGGAGATCTACATTTGCAACCATACAACGCTTCGAATGGAGCCATCCCAATAGTCACTTGGTAGCTGTTGTTGTAAGAAAACTCAACCAAGGATAAGGAATCCTGCCAGCCATCACTGAAATCCATCACAACTGCTCGAAGCATATCTTCTAAAGTTTGAATGGTTCTTTCGGATTGGCCATCTGTCTGAGGGTGATATGTTGTACTCATAGCCAATCTTGAACCCATATCTGCTTGCAAACTCTTCCAAAATCGAGAGGTGAATCTTGGATCTCTATCATACACTATCGAAACAGGTACTCCATGCAATCTAACCACATGGTCGATGTACAGTCTCGCCATTTTCTTCATCGAACACCTCACATCATAGGGAATGAAATGGGCTGACTTCGAAAGTCTATCAATCACCACCCAAATCGCATCGCATCCCCTACTTGATCTAGGTAAATGAGTCACAAAGTCCATGGTGATGTGCTCCCAGTTCCACTGAGGCACTTCCAAACTCTGCAACAAACAACCAGGTCTCATTATTTCGGCCTTGACCTGCTGACAGTTCAAACATCGAGCAACAAACCCAGAAATGTCGCTCCTCATGCCTTCCCACCAGTAGTGAGACTTCAGAGCATGGTACATATTCCTCTCACCCGGATGCACACTATACCGACTGCAATGTGCTTCATTCATAATAGTCTCTTTCAAATCAACCAGGTTAGGAACCACCAATCTTCCTCGAAATCTCAAACATTCATCAGAAGCAACAGTAAAATCTTTAGACTGACCACTCTGAGCCTTAATCTTCAATTCATGAATATAAGGATCAGTCATCTGCGCCTCTCTGATGTCAATTACAATCTGTGGTTCAACCTGAATCGAAGAAACTATGATATACTGATCACTCGGTTAAAATTGCCAACCCGAAGTACACAACTGCTTGTGGATTCTCGAGATACTCAAAGACGTTAGCATCGCAGGCTGGGCTTTCCTACTCAAAGCATCGGATACTAAGTTCATCCGCCTAGGCTGATACTGTATCTCGCAATCAAAATCCTTGAGCAACTCCATCCAATGACGTTGTCTCATGTTCAGATCTGATTGAGTGAAGATATACTTCAAACTCTTGTGGTCGATGTAAACCACAAACTCCTCACCATACAAATAGTGACGCCAGATCTTCAAGGCAAAAACAATCATTGCCATTCCAAGTCATGAACGGGGTATCTCGTCTCGTGGGGTTTCAACTATCGAGACGTATATGCAATCACGTACCCGTTCTGCATCAGAACACACCCTAAACAACTCAGAGAAGCATCAGAGCAAACAACGAAACCTCCGGAACCAGACGGTAAAGCAAACACAGGAGCAGTAGTCAACTTCTACTTAAGTGTCTGGAAACTCGACTCGCATTCATCTGTCCAAACAAACTTCCTATAGTTCTGGGTCAACTGAGTCATCGGCCTTGCTATCGAAGAGAACTTCTCAATAAAACGCCTGTAATAGCCGGCCAAACCCAAGAAACTACAGATCTCAGAAACATTCCTAGGTCTCTCCCAGTTAAGAACTGCTTCGACCTTACTCAGATCCACTGAAATTCCTTGAGCAGAAATGACATGACCCAAAAATATTACTCTATCCAGCCAAAATTCACACTTTCTGAACTTGGCATACAACTGCGAGTCTCTCAACTTCTACAATACCAATCTTAGGTGCTCCTTATGCTCTCTGAAACTCTTCGAGTACACTAGGATGTCATGTGACGCCCAATCCTCATGGGAATCACGGGATCAAGGAAAAGGAAATAAAAGGAAAATATAAGGGCTGAATAATAAATAGAACAAGCTGTATTGCCTTGCTCAAAATAAATTCAAAGTACAGCCGTTGGCGCCAAGAAATTAAAATCAGATTTCATTACAATTTCGAAGTACAAAATGCGAAGTCGCGATATTACAACTACTGAACTCTATTTGAATTCATCTTTGTTGTAACGTATCTCAATAAAGATTTGACTAAGATCAAAGACAACAAAAACAACAAAATACAAAATGAACATCGCGGAAACGCAGGCCTTCGATAAACACTAACACGTCGCTACTGGTTCAAGCTTCACCTCCCATCTGCTCCGGTGCTGACTCACCTGCACCAAGAAAGCTAGTGAGCCTAGGGGCTCAACAATTAAAAATGAGAGTAACAAGCACAATATGCAGGTGTAAAACATAAGACATCACAGTTTAAAGAAAGTCGTAAAACATCATTCATCATAAACTTATGTTCTGGAATTAAAATCAAATCCCAGCGTTATCGTTTTCATTTGACTTATGGCTCAGAAGCTCTACTTAGGTCCGTGTTGCACCTGATCAAGTGACTACTGATATCAGTCTTAGCATATTATTCGTGGTGAAGGGGCAACTGACATCGAGACAGCTGCTCACCCCTCCATAGTGACCGTCTGTTATCTAAGCCATAAATCCTTAAATTGAAACTTTCTTCCTTTAAACACATACTGAACGAACTCAAATCTTAACATCGGGGTTCACTTCATTTTCAAACTCATACTTCCTTCAAAAATCATTTTCACTGAGCATCCAGCTGAGACATAGGTAATCAGTTGTTGGCAAGAAAACTAGTCGATGTGAACACTAGATCGGTCGATGGGTATATATCGGTGGTCAACACGATTTACCGGGTCAACGGAGTAACAGTAGAACAACCAGTCGTTGGATGGGGACAATCAGCAGTTGAAAGAAAACCAGACGTTGGATGTGAATCAGTAGTGAGGTACTTAGGGGAAAGAATCAGTCGCAAGAGAAACCAGTCGCAAGCAATAGTAACCAATCGCAAGCAAAACCAGTCGCAAGCAACAGTAACCAGTCGCAAGCAAAACCAGTCGCAAGCAACAGTAACCAGTCGCAAGCAACAGTAACCAGCTGGTGGTTATGAAATGCGATATAAACAGTAAACCAGCTGATGGTTATGAAGTGCGATAACATCACGAACAACATCCACAATATTAGAATTCACCTATCAAACCGGACTTAGTTCTGGTTCGACTAGAATTTCCAACTTCGTGGAGTCAAATCCGGACGCTGTCATTCACCAAAGAAGAGAAGAACATCATAATTTTCATGAGTTGGAATCTGAGATGCTCATTGTTTCAAAATCAACATCATCAACTCCGTAAAATACCGTTTTAGTTCCAAACATGCACTCACTGTGAACCCAATCATTAACCATGCAGTTCAATATCAGCAAAATATGAGCAGAGGCTGATATTAAACATAACTTAGGCAAGGAATTTCAAAACGAAGTAAAACAATACATATACTTTCATGGTGTAGCAAGAATCAGATTTACTTGCCTCAATACAGGAGAACACGAAAACAAAGCAGGTCTAGCAGCAAGTCTCTCCAAGCACCACAATGAGTTTCCTATGGTTTCTTTGATGAAAAATAAAGATTTTTCTTACAAACATTGAACTTATAGTCCAATGTACCCTAGGCATGGGAGTCTGACTTGTAACAGGGGAAAAACACTTGAGTAGGCATGGTATTTCACACCTACTACTCCATAATTTATTAAAAATTCCCTGTCACTATTTTAATTTGTTAAAACGATACTCTCATTTTAATAAAAGCCATCCTCCCATTCGAAATTCATTTTATTTTCAACCTCCAAATTACCCAGCTGATGCTTGGAGTAACAGTTGATCAGACCCTGCACCATGTCTCGCATCTAGAAATTAAGAAGTCAGCTTTTCAATCAAACAAACAAGCTGAAATCTGGAATTAGAAATGAATCCTTGAATTATAAAGATGAGAAGTTGTGGTCCTATGGATTTTGGGGCGCTACAACTCTACCCACCTTATAAAAATTTCGTCCTCGAAATTTACTTACCGAACAAATTTGGGTAACGACTACGCATATCAGCTTCCGTCTCCCACGTAGCTTCTCGTTCGGTTTGATTCGACCATTGAACTTTAATCATTGGGATGCTGCGGTTTCTCAGCTTTTTAACTTCCCTAAGAAGAATCTTCTCAGGTCTCTCTTCATAGCTTAAATCCGGTGCTAAATGGATTGGTTCAATACTCAATATTTTCGATGGGTGGGGAACGTATTTCCTCAATGCTGATACATGGAATACATTATGTACTGAAGATAGATGCGGCGGCAGTGCTAATCGATAGGCCAATGCTCCTACTTTGTCCAGTATCTCGTAGGGACCTATATACCTGGGACTCAATTTTCCCTTCTTTCCAAAACGCATCACTCCCTTCATTGGAGCCACTTTCAAAAAGACGTGATCACCAACATTAAAACTTAGTTCCCTTCGTCTATTATCTGCATAACTCTTTTGTCGACTTTGAGCAGCTTTCATCCTTACTTTAATTCTTCTAACAACATTCACGGTTTGCTTAATCTGGTCCTAAACCATCTCGCTCTCCTATCTCATCCCAATGAAGAGGCGTTCTACATTTACGTCCATATAGAGCTTCGTATGGTTCCATCTGAATGGAGGTGGGGATGAAAGGCTGTACTAAAGGTTAACTTGTTCCCAAAGCTCGATGCAGACTTCTCCAGAATGCAGACGTGAACTTGGAATCCCTATCAGATACAATCGATACAGGAACACCGTGAAGTCTGATAATCTCTTTCACATACAATTCCGCATAGCTACTCACGTCGTAGGTTGTTTTCATCTGCAGGAAATGAGCAGATTTCGTAAGCCTATCTACAATAACCCAAATAGTATTATAACCTTGGGCGGTTCTAGGCAAACCAGTCACAAAATCCATGGCAATACATTCCCACTTCCACTCCGGAATAGGCAACGGCTTCAACATCCCTGCTGGTCGCTGGTGTTCAGCTTTCACCAGTTGACACGTTAAGCATTCAAAAACAAATTTGGCAACGTCTCCTTTCATACCCGGCCACCAGTACAACTTCTGAAGGTCTTTATACATTTTAGTACTTCCCGGATGCACAGAGTATGGGGCTATATGAGCTTCTTCCATCAAATCTGACCTCAAAGTATTCACTTGCGGCACCCAAATTCTCCCTTGAAATCTGATTACGCCATTGTCTGAAAAATAGAGGTTGCCACCTCTTTCCCTATCTTGCTTAACCCACTTCAGTAGTTGCTCATCTCTCAGCTACCCTTCACGAATTTGATCTAACAAATTTGATCTCACCGAGGTACTAGCTACGACTGATTGCAGCTGCTGGGTACCAGTTCTAAGCCAAACTTCTCAATATCAGCTGCCAATGGTTTGTGGACGATGAGTTGTGCTAGTCCCACAGACTTTCTACTTAAAGCATCAGCAACCACGTTAGCCTTACCTGGATGGTAGCTAATCGTGCAGTCATAATCTTTCACCAACTCCAGCCATCTCCTCTGCCTCATGTTTAATTCTTTTGAGTGAAGAAGTGGTTTGGCAGTTGGGGGTCCATTCAAATTTGCTCAACTTTCTAGTCAGTGAGGTTAAGGGAACATATATCCTTGAAAATCCCTTAATGAAACGTCTGTAGTAACAGCTAGACCAAGAAAACTCCTAACCTCTGTAATAGATGTTGGTACCGGCCAGTCGCGAACGGCTTCCACCTTCATTGGGTCTACTTCCAATCCATCTTTGGATATAATATGTCAAAGAAAAGACACATTCTCCAACCAAAAATCACACTTACTAAACTTGACAAACAACCGCTTGTCTTTCAAAATCTGAAGCACTGTTCTTAAGTGGTTTGCGTGCTCAAATCTATTATTGGAGTACACCAAAATATCGTCGATAAACACCACTACAAACTGATCTAAAAATGGTTGGAAAACTCTGTTCATCAAGTCCATAAAAGCTGAGGGTGCTTTAGTGAGTCCGAAGGGCATTACCAAAAATTCGTAGTGACCGTAACGTGTTCTAAAGGCTGTTTTGTAGATGTCTGCTGGCTTTATCTTCAATTGGTGATAACCAGACCTTAAGTCGATCTTAGAGAAAACTATCGATCCCTTCAACTGGTCAAACATGTCCTCAATTCTAAGCAAAGGGTATTTATTCTTAATTGTCAACTTATTCAACTCTCTATAGTCTATACACAGCCTTAGACTCCCGTCCTTCTTCTTGACGAACAAAACAGGGGCTCCCCATGGTGACGTACTTGGTCGAATAAAGCCCTTGTCTAGAAGCTCTTGTATTTGCTCCTTTAGTTCTTTCATCTCTTGATGGAGCAAGACGATAAGGTGGTCTAGAAACGGGTGCTGCTCCTGGAACTAAATCAATTGCAAATTCCAGTTCCCTATCAGGTGGCAGTCCACATATGTCTTCTGGAAAGACCTCGGGGAATTCGCTCACTACTTCAACATCTGAAAGCTGGGGCTTGTTAGAAGCTGCTAAAGATGATAAGCTTATCAAAAATCCTACTCCCCCTTTTCTCAAACAACTATGGGCCTTAAGAGCTTAAATAATTTGAGGGATTTTACACATCTTACTAGCCTCGAACGTGAACCAGTCTCCTCTTGGAGGTTTTACCACTATGGTTCTAAGCTTGAAATCTATCACGACTCCATATTTGGTCAACCAATCCATTCCTAGAATCAGAAAAACTCAGGCATAGGTAAAACAATTAATCAGCAGTAACTAAATGCCCTTGAAGCCTAAGTTCTAGGTTACGAAACAAATCATGAGATATCAGCTCTTCCCCAAAGGGCACAGTCACGCAAAATCCCATAGTCAACTGGTCGGGTTTAACAGGTAATTCTTAGAAAAATCCGCTGCTATAAATGAATGCGTCGCACCTGAATCTATTAGAGCTAAATAGGGAATTCCAGCGATCAAGATCTTACCCGTAGCCACTATAGAATCTGGATTGGCTTGCTCAGTTGTCATGACGTAATCTCTGCTGGTCACCATCTGCTTTGATTTCGGGCAGTCCTTAATAACATGCCCTGGCAATCCACATCTGTAACAAACATTTTGTCCCTTTCTACAAGGACCAAGGTGGTTCTTCTGGCACTTGGGGCACTGAGGTCTACTGCCAACTGATGAAACCGCGCTAATGGGTTGCACAACCAAAGGTTTCTGCTCCTGAGGATTTTGTTCCTGCGATCGCTGTTGATTCTTATATGGCTTCTTGGGTGGTCGCTGGTCCTTCTGTTGGAAGTCCTGCCTCTTCAGTTGTCGCTCCTCCACAACTGCTTTCCAATCTTGGTCAGCTCTCAGAGCCATGTCCACCGCTCCTCGATAATCTTTTGGTTCTACCAGTCTCACATCATGCCTGAGAGCTGGTTTCAATCCATCGACAAAATGTCACAATTTCTCCTTAGGATTGGCTCCAATCAACGGTACAAAATAACATCCACATTCGAACTTTCGAACATATTCCTGGACAGTCATGTCTCCTTGCTTGATCATCAAGAACTCTCTTTTCAATTCGGACCTCTTATCCTCAGTAAAATATTGTTCGAAGAATACTCTTTTAAATTCTTCCCAAGGGATATTCGTCACATCTACTGAAAGCTTTGCTCCTTCCCACCATAGCATCGCATCATCCCTCAACATATAAATTGCGCATCTGGATCTTTCTATGTCGGGTGTCTGGAGATACTCAAATATCACTTCCATTGATTTTATCCAGCTTTCGGCGACAAACGGATCTGTTGTGCCACTAAACTCTCTCGGCTTCTGTCTTCGAAATCGTTCTTGAGGGTCATCATTGCTGGGTCCTCTACTACTGGAGGATTGACCATTGCCTCTCCCCTGCTGCTCTACCAGCAACCTTAGAAGTCACTTCCATTGATTTTATCCAGCTTTCGGCGACAAACGGATCTGTTGTGCCACTAAACTCTCTCGGCTTCTGTCTTCGAAATCGTTCTTGAGGGTCATCATTGCTGGGTCCTCTACTACTGGAGGATTGACCATTGCCTCTCCCCTGCTGCTCTACCAGCAACCTTAGAAGTTGGGAAATACTAACGTTACAATCAGGACTGGATTCATCTACTGGGATATTCCTCCATCTTCCTCGGCCAGACATCTTAATCTATAGCCCGTAATCCACCACATAAGAACATCAGAACATGCAAGAATAAAAAATACATGCTCTAAAACATAATAGAAAACTCACTGCCCCGAAGAGATGGTCGATGAAATCTGTTCCAGCGAGGAGTGCGTGTGTTTATCTCTGGACCATGCTCTGATACCATGTTTGTGACGCCCAATCCTCATGGGAATCACGGGATCAAGGAAAAGGAAATAAAAGGAAAATAGAAGGGCTGAATAATAAATAGAACAAGCTGTATTGCCTTGCTCAAAATAAATTCAAAGTACAGCCGTTGGAGCCAAGAAATTAAAATCAGATTTCATTACAATTTCGAAGTACAAAATACGAAGTCGTGATATTACAACTACTGAACTCTATTTGAATTCATCTTTGTTGTAACGGATCTCAATACAGATTTGACTAAGATCAAAGACAACAAAAACAACAAAATACAAAATGAACATCGCGGAAACGCAGGCCTTCGATAAACACTAACACATCGCTACTGGTTCAAACTTCACCTCCCATCTGCTCCGGTGCTGACTCACCTGCACCAAGAAAGCTAGTGAGCCTAGGGGCTCAGCAAGCAAAACTGAGAGTAACAAGCACAATATGCAGGTGTAAAACATAAGACATCACAGTTTAAAGGAAGTCGTAAAACATCATTCATCATAAACTTCTGTTCTGGAATTAAAATCAAATCCCAGCGTTATCGTTTTCATTTGACTTATGGCTCATAAGCTCTACTTAGGTCCGTGTTGCACCTGATCAAGTGACTACTGATATCAGCCTTAGCATATTATTCGTGGTGAAGGGGCAACTGACATCGAGACAGCTGCTCACCCCTCCATGGTGACCGTCTGTTATCTAAGCCATAAATCCTTAAATTGAAACTTTCTTCCTTTAAACACATACTGAACGAACTCAAATCTTAACATCGGGGTTCACTTCATTCTAAAACTCATACTTCCTTCAAAAATCATTTTCACTGAGCATCTAGCTGAGACATAGGTAATCAGTTGTTGGCAAGAAAACCAGTCGATGTGAACAGTAGATCGGTCGATGGGTATATATCGGTGGTCAACATGATTTATCGGGTCAACGGAGTAACAGTAGAACAACCAGTCGTTGGTTTAAGAACAACCAGTCGTTGGATGGGGACAATCAGTAGTTGAAAGAAAACCAGACGTTGGATGTGAATCAGTAGTGAGGTACTTAGGGGAAAGAATCAGTCGCAAGAGAAACCAGTCGCAAGCAACAGTAACCAGTCGCAAGCAAAAACCAGTCGCAAGCAAAAACCAGTCGCAAGCAACAGTAACCAGTCAAAAGCAAAACCAGTCGCAAGCAACAGTAACCAGCTGGTGGTTATGAAATGCGATATGAACAGTAAACCAGATGATGGTTATGAAGTGCGATAACGTCACGAACAACATCCACAATATTAGAATTCACCTATGAACCGATTCAAACACGATCACATATTCAAATTGGAAAGAATCAATGGTGAAGATCAAATCGTACAAATGCCTGGAATTAAGGAGACATTGTCAGAGCTATTTGTAGGTAATAGTACACAATACGCGGAGGGCGTTATACAATGTTTACCCAAATAAGGAGATACGACAATTCAACCCTGACAAAGCGCAAATTGCCTCTTGCATACCGTAATCGTATTTTGTTGAAGATTTGAAAAGGGAATATCCTTCTGGCTATCTTTATGACGGTTGGAGACAAAGAGTATAAATAGCTGGAATTTGAATTGAAGAAGCTCTCTTTTTTGCCTTGACTTCATTCTGCTATTCAAAGTTTCCATTACTCTCGATCTTTTCATCAATCGATTCTATCTTTCAAAAGCTCACATAAGTTACTGGAAAGCATATATTGCAGAAATTACTAAAAGTCCAGTAACCCATCTCGAAGAACATCCCTGATCTTCACAGATATTACCTTCGAGATACATCTTCTGGATACCTTGTGTAATCGAGTTGTATTGTTAAAACCAGAAGATTTACAGTCTCAATAGCTTTGCATTCCATTGTATCAGTTATTGTTGAGTCTGTAACAAACGTGCTACACAAAGCCGTTTTATAGAAAAATACTAAGTGTTGTATTCAGCAGCTGCGTCTGCGTGTTATTTGAGATTGCTAGGAGTTCACTTGGAGCGAGGCTCGGTGACTGGGTGGTTACAGAGGCTGTAAATATCAAATCTTCTAGTGGAACCTTCCTGAAAAGGAAGAAGGGGAGACGTAGGATATTGATATCCGAACTTCCATAAACAAACTCTTGACCCTGAACTTTTACTTATCGCATTTATTTAAGCTTTAACTGTTCACTGATCGATTGGCTTATTTCCGCACATTTATTGTTAGCCAAGAAATCAGCATTAAAACTGAGATACCTTAAATCTGGTAACTCGGATTTAAGTTAAGCGGGTGCTTGTAAAAATCGTTTTAAAGGTTTCGAAAATATTTAAAAATATCAAGGAGTAAAAAGAAAGCAAATCTGGACAATGTGGCCAGGGACATTCTCTACAAGACACTGGACAAAAACATGTTCAGCAAGATAAAAACATGTGCCACAGCAAAAGATATTTGCGAAAAGCTGACACAAATATGTGAAGGAAACGATGAGACAAAAGAGAACAAGCTGACTGTCGCTCAGCGGAAATATGAATCTATGAAGATGAAGGATGGAGAAACAATGATGGAGTTTGATGAACGATTCAGCGCCATGGTGATTGAGTTGACTAGCTTGGGAAAAGAGTATAGCAACCATGAGTTGGCTTTGAAGGTGATGAGAGCGTTGCCCAGGGAATGGGACGTTAAGACGATGGCCATGCGGGAGTCCAAGGATCTCAATAAGCTGGAGCTTCACGATCTATTTGAAAACCTTAAAGCTTATGAGCTCGAGTTGGAAATAAGAGCAGAAGCTGGACCGTCAACCTCCCAGCCGACCAAAGCGCTAGCAGCTACAACATCTGAACAGTGCTCTCCAATCACTAGCAAGACAGCTGATCAACTCAGCAATGACGTCATGTCCCTCTTCGTTAAGAAGTTTGGGAAATACTTGAGAAGATCCTACAATCCTTCTACTCCTTATAATAATGTCCATAAAAATGATAAAGTTACAACTGATATGAACTGTTTCAATTGTGGACGTCCAGGGCACTTTGCAGCTGATTGCAACAGGCCAAAGAAGGAGGATAGATACAAAAGAGATGAAAATAAGGAGGATCGATACAGAAGGGATGAAAAGACAGATGAAATATCCAAGGAAAGATCAAAAGATAGGAGGATGGGGACAAGAGGTGATAAAAGACCCAGTCGCAAGAATTATCGCAAAGTACTGGTTGCTGAGGAAAGCAACAGGAACTGGGCTGATACTGATTCAGATTCCTCATCCAGCAGTTCCTCATCCAACGATAGTGAACAGGAGGAAGTTCACTGTCTCATGGCTGACCAAACTTCAGATGACGAGGTATTTTGACTTTTCCAATATTTAATTACCACGAGAAGACCTTGTCAGTGCACTTAATGATATGGTCAAAGAGTATAGGAAGCTTTCTCATACATTCGAGGAAGTTAAATCTGAAAACGCTGATTTGAAAAATAGTTCAGTAGAATCAAGTACTGTTGAACTTGGTGAAGCTGACAGTTTACAAATCGAGTTGAATAAGCTGAAGGCTGAGAATGAATTGTTGAGATCAAAGTCCTGTGAGCTCAAGTCTGAAATTGATAAATTAAATTTGATAATGAGCTACTGGACCCAGTCTTCTATCTCTCTAGACAAGCTGTGTGAGATTCAGAAGCCAACGAATGATAGAACTGGCTTAGGTTTTAATACTAGTGAAAGAAGCTCTGGAGAGACTTGCACTCAATCAAATCTAGCACATGACAAGTTCAAAAAGATGAGCTTTGTCAAAGCTAGTGTGATACATGATCCATGTGAGTCGGTACGGTATGATGACCAGATCTCGGAGCCATTGAATAAGAATGGAAAAGTTGGTATTGGATATGACAAACCCGAGAGTTCTAAGTATGGTTGGCTAAAGAACAGACTTGACAAGGAAAAGGCGAAAGCTGGATCCAAATCATTTGTTCAGAACCAACAAAGACGTGGCTCTAAGAAGGTTAAGTCTGAATGGAAAAAGGTTAGGCCCCGTAGATATCTAAATTGTCAAAATACCAAACCAAAGCTCAACAGATCTCACAGTACTTATGCACAGACCCTTATGGACTATCATACTGGGAAAGCTGTCAAATTAATTCAAGTATGGGTCCCGAAAGGGGTAATCCTATCTTGACCCAAGTAAAATTGGGCACCAAAATCTGTTCTTCATGATTGCAGGATAACAGGTACAAAGCTGCTGATGAATCAACCATATGGTACCTGGACAGCGGTTGTGCAAGACATATGACTGGAAACCAAAAGCTTCTAGCAGATGTGACATCTCACAGAGGAGCAAAAATTGTGTTTGGTGATAACGCTCATGGTAACACTGTGGGTAAGGGTAAGCTTATCCACGGTAAAATTTCTATATCAGATGTCTTAGTTGTTGATAACTTGCGTTACAATTAGCATTAGTCAGCTATGTGACAAGAGTTACATAGTTAATTTTCAACAGAACATATGCACAGTTCAGAGTCCAGAAGGACTGACTGTATTGGTAGGTAAAAGGTCGGGGAATACCTACTTTATCAATTGGTCAGAACCCATGGGATCTAAACAAATTTGCTTAGCAGCCAACTCTTCCAAGAGCTGGTTGTGGCATCAGCGAATGAACCATCTAAACTTTAAAACTCTTGCTCATTTGAGTCAGCATGAAATGGTTTCTGGTTTACCCAAAATCAATTTTTCAAAGGACAAGATCTGTGCCGCATGTCCAAAATCAATTTTTCAAATGGTTTCTAGTCTGCCCAAAATCAATTTTTCAAAGGACAAGATCTGTGCCGCATGTCAGCTTGGCAAACAATCAAATCTACTTTTAAAAAAAACGGCGGTAAACGTTCTTCCCGAAGCTTAGAGCTTTTACATGTGGATCTCTTTGGTCCTATTCCCGTAACTAGATTAGAGGGAACGAACTACACTCTAGTTGTTATTGATGATTTTACTAAATTTACTTGGTTGTTGTTTTTAAAGGAGGACAAGATCTGTGCCGCATGTCAGCTTGGCAAACAAATCAAATCTACTTTTAAAAAAAAGGCGGTAAACGTTCTTCCCGAAGCTTAGAGCTTTTACATGTGGATCTCTTTGGTCCTATTCCCGTAACTAGATTAGAGGGAACGAACTACACTCTAGTTGTTATTGATGATTTTACTAAATTTACTTGGTTGTTGTTTTTAAAGGCAAAATATGATACCACCGACCAGCTGATACGCCTTTTAAAACGTTTGCAAAATGACATATCTTGTGTAGTCAACAGGATAAGAAGTGATCGTGGTACTGAATTTTTAAATCATAAATTAACTTCTTATCTCTAAGACATTGGGATAAATCATGAGCTTTCAGCAGCTAGAACTCCTCAGCAGAACGGGCTTGCTGAGATGAGAAATCGTACTTTAAAAGAAGCTGCTAGATCTATGATTGCTTATTCTGGTATTTCACAAAAATTCTGGGCAGAAGCAGTTAACACAGCTTGCTACACTCAGAACAGATCTATGATTAATAAGTTGCACGATAAAACCCCATATGAGATCTGGAGTGGCAAGAAACATGATATTTCATATTTCAAGGTGTTTGGGTGTAGATGTTTCATTCATAATAATGTCAAAAAGTACCTAACAGCTTTTGATGCAAAATCTGATGCAGGTATCTTTCTAGGCTATTCAGCAGTGAGCAAATCTTATCGAGTATTCAACAATAGGAGTCTAACTGTTGAAGAGTCAGCACACGTTGTCTTTGATGAGACAAGCTTTAGATCCAACTCAGCTGCGAGCCTTAACGACTTATGTACACTTCTAGAATCATCCGGCATTGACGACTCAGATGATTAAGTGGAACCACAAAGACATTCAGCAGAGATGGAACCAGCACTGGACACACCACACAACAATGCACAACAAGATCTGACAGGTAATCCAAATCCAGTAGTCATCGATTTGACTAAGTTGACTCAACGCAGGATTAGATCTTACCTAGTGTGCCTGCTGCTGGAGCTCAAGAGACAAACGCACAAGATGCTGCTCAAACAGATGGTGCTCAAGCAGATGTTGCACAAATAGATCTTGCCACACATAGACCAACATCTGAAGCACCAGTTGCAAGTACTTCACATCAATTGGCATCTAGACCAACATCTGACACACAAGCCAGCAATGCTAATCATCAATTGGTGTCAGAAAATCCAGAAGTGACTATCCAGCAAGAAATCCAAGCAGAACAAGGAGCAAATCCAGTTGGACTTGATCTCCGGTGGAATAGAAATCATCCACCTGAGCAGGTCATAGGTAACATCGAATCTCCTGTTCGCACACGAAGCCAGATATTGCATGATCATTTCGATTATGCTTTCATCTCTCATATATAACCTAAACAAATAGATGAAGCCTTAGTAGACCCAAGCTGGGTAGAAGCTATGCAGGAGGAATTAAATCAGTTTAAGAGAAATAACGTATGGAAACTTGTACCTAGACCTTCAAATCATTCAGTCATAGGAACACGATGGGTCTTTAGGAACAAACTGAATGAAGATGGAATAGTAAGGAGAACTAAATCTAGACTGGTAGCTCAGGGTTTTAGGCAAATGGAAGGAATAGATTTTGATGAAACCTTTGCCCCTGTAGCCAGATTAGAAGCATTCGCATGTTTCTTGCATATGCTGCATTCAAAGATTTTAAATTATTTCAAATGGATGTTAAGAGTGCATTTCTCAATGGCATCTTAACAGAGGAATTGTATGTTGCACAACCTCCTGGCTTCGTAGATCATACATATCCAAACCACGTTTATAAATTGGATAAAGCTCTGTATGGGTTGAAGCAAGCACCCAGAGCTTGGTATGATACACTATCCAAATTCTTAATCGAGCATGATTTTGCAATAGGCACAGTTGATAAGACTTTATTCAAATTCGTAAAAGCTGATCATGTTTTATTAGTACAAATTTATGTTGATGATATTATTTTTGGGTCAACTAACCCCAAATTGTGCCAAAAGTTCTCTAAGCTGATGCAGGACAAATTTGAAATGAGCATGATGGGCGAGCTAACATTCTTTCTGGGTTTACAAGTTCGACAACTGGAAAATGGAATCTTCATTAACCAAGCTAAATATACGAAAGAACTGCTGAAGAAATTTGGCATGGACAATTGCTCAGCAGCTGCGATCCCAATGAGCTCCTCAATTAAACTGGACAAAGACGAAGCTGGTACTGCCATTGAGGTATCTCTTTATCGCGGTATAATTGGCTCTTTGCTATACTTAACTGCTAGCAGACCAGACATCATGTTTGCTGTCTGTATGTGTGCTAGATTTCAAACAGAGCCTAAACAGTCACATTATATTGTTGTGAAAAGGATTTTAAAATATTTGAAAGGAACTTCCAATGTGGGTCTTTGGTATCCCAAAGACTCAGGCTTTCACCTAATCGGTTATAGTGATGCAGATTACTCAGGATGTAGGATTTGATCGTAAAAGAACAAGCGGTACTTGTCAATTCTTAGGAGATCGACTGATTTCCTGGTTCATTAAGAAGCAGACATCCATTGCAACGTCCACTGCTGAAGCAGAGTACCAAGAAGCAGGAAGCTGTTGTGCTCAGATCTTATGGATTCAACATCAGCTGAAGGACTATGGATTTGATGCTTCTGAAGCACCCATTCTCTGTGACAACACCAGTGTCATCGCGATCATCCAAAATCCAGTACTGCATTCAAGGACAAAGCACATAGAAATCATGTTAGAGTAGATGCCCAACTAGCCAACTTGTGGCGTGTGGGTTTTCACTGACTCTTGTACAAACGATCTTTATATATGATATTCGCATTCTTTTTATGGCATTCTTTACTTTCATTATGTGTGTAATGATTTACAATTGTGTTGAGTAAAGACCTAGATTACACTAAAGCGTATGTTAGATGTGATAGTGGGTATGACGGCTATCATGAAACACATCTAATAGTCGCTGTGTATTCTGAACATGTTCCTAGTCGATTGGGCCGTCAAAATGAG
>KV003227.1:47791-60517 GCA_001598015.1 Dorcoceras hygrometricum | reverse complement strand
TGTCCTACCCTTCTAACACAACAGAAGGCTCTAAGCAAAGCACAAGGTAGGATCTTAACACTTACCCAACAAGCTACCTTAACGGCAGACGAAATCCGACGCTTATGCTAACAGACTACAGAAGAGAGATGTCTTCACACACCTCTCCAGCTTCACCCAAGCCTCCAAAGTAGTAACAAACGAAGCGTCTTAGCAAGAGGATTACAACGCTACCATTCTTACTTCAGTCGGAGCTATCTACCGTCGGCAATCGGAGAAGATAAGGTTCGGTGAACAGTAGCTAGGGTATCGCGACAGAGTTTGCTCACGTGAAATATTCTAAGTGTCGGGGAACAATAATGGACATAGGGTCAGAGTCCTCTTATATAAACTTAAATCTGCTCATATCTGCTGAACGGATCCCACCGACAACTTAAGGTACAAATTTGATTTCCCACTCGGATCAGAATCTCACATCAGATATGACCTTACGCCAAAACAGAACCTAACTTACTCAAACTACGTTGCTCAGGGTCCACTATCACATCTGGACACAACACCTTGCTACTCGAAACTGAATTGCTAGCGTGACTAGAACCTAAAACACAAAACGGCGTCGCTCCCTAAACATTCAGATCTCTCTTGAAGCTGGAGACCAACCCTGCTCACCTCTGCAGATACGCGTAACTCACATTTGAGTATCGCCCGCTAAACAAAAACGCTGTCGTTCCAACTAATCCAAACGACGAAGTTTAGCTACTCGCTACAGAAACACGCTAGCGTACTCACATCTGCCTAGCGACAACAGATTCCATCACCACTGCTGAACGCGATCACTCAGCGATGGCCAACACTCACATCTGATCAGATCCCGTGCTGCACACTTCTGGAGATACGCGTACTCACATCTGAGTCTCGCCCGCTAAACCAAAACGCTGTCGTTCCAACTAATCCAAACGACGTAGTTTAGCTACTCGCTACAGAAACACGCTAGCGTACTCACATCTGCCTAGCGACAACAGATTCCATCACCACTGCTGAACGCGATCACTCAGCGATGGCCAACACTCACATCTGATCAGATCCCGCTAAAAATCTAAATTGATCCAAGGCTGATTGCAGGACTTATACAAACCCGATAGCTTCGCCAAGCATACCAACTCAAAGCTAGCTCATTCAGATTTGCTTGCTCAAATCTGAATCTCATAAAATCCGACTAATTAACTCAATTAATCTTTCTTAACTTTTTGGGTCTCACAATTACCACAAAATAAGTCCCAAGCAACCAGATCTGAAACCTGTTAACCAATAACACAACGTAGCTCAGAGACAGTAACACAGAACTTACGAACTAGGAGCTACGAGCTCCAACAGCTCGGTCCTACTTCTCTAGCTCAACCAGCAGCTCTAAACAAAGCACGAAGTAGGAACTAACACTTACCCAACGAGCTACCTGAACGGCAGAATCAAATCTGTGCTTATGCTAACAGACTACACAGAGTAGCTTCCTTCGCGATCTTCTTCCAGCTAATCCCAAGCCAGAGAAAGAGGTATGAGAAGAATCACCTTAACAAGAGGAGTCCAGCGCTACCACTCTTGTGTCCGTCAGAGCTGTCTACCACCATCAATCGAAGAAGAAAAGCTACGGTTAACAGTAGCTAGGGTATCGCGACAGGGTAAGGTTACGAGAATATTTCTAAGTGTCGGGAAATAATATCGCGAGACCAGACAAAGTCTTCTATAAGTAATACTTAAGTTCCCCAAATCTGATGAACAGTAGTCACCGACAAAACCTGCTCAAAGATGCTCCCAACTCAGATCTGAGTAACACTCCAGATCTGGACCATATGCTAAACAGATTTGGAACTTATCCAAACAACATCGCAGAAAAGGTACAACAGATCTCGCTACGTCTGCCGAAGTCCGCTTACCCAAAAGATACACATCATCCACTACTCCTCAAATCTGAACCACTAAACGGCGTCGCATTGCGTTCACAGTGACGTCATCCAAAACGACATCGAATCAGACCCTGATCAAAAAGATCAGATCTCACACAATCAACATAGCCAGATCTGAAATCCAGAAACCGCATCGGTCTACTCCAAAACCATGAACCGGTCCGGTCCATGCAACAAAGCCAATTAACGCGACTCATAGCTGGTCCCCACTCAAACAACGACGTATTTCTATTCATGCGTAAAACCAACTAGCGAACCCAGAATGGCACGCGACTACCAGATCTGATTACAGAATCTGAATACGGTTGACCCACGGTTACCAACTCTCAAGTCTGATTCCTACTCCGCATAATCACTAACTTTCCAAAGCTGTTTTAAGAACCAATTCGGACCCGATAGCATACCATCTCCAAGCTGGCTCATCCCAGATCTGTTCAAGCAAATATGGTCTATGCCAAACCCGATTAATTAACTCAATTAGTCCAATAGAGTTTCGGGTCTCACATCAAGAATGAATCCTTGAGAAATAAGTCCTGTGAGCTCACATCCAAAAATGAAAGATTAAATCATGTGATGAGCTCCTAGAAAAAGTCTTCTGTTTCCTTGGGAAAGCTGCATGACGCTCAGAAGCCACTGAATGATAAAACTGGCTTAAGTTTCAGCGTTGGAGAAAGCAATCTGAGGGGACTAGTACTCAGTCATATCTCGCTGATGGAAAGTTCAAGAAAATGAACTTTGTCAAAGCTAGTGTGACACATGACACCTGTGAGTCGGTGAAGTACGATGACCAGTACACTGGGCATTTGAACTATAAAGGCAAAGCTGGTATTGGTTACACCAGGCCTGAGAACAACAAGTCCAGGTTGCTAAAGAACAGACATGATAAAGATAAAGCAAAATCTGGATCTAAATCGTCTGTTCCGAACCAGTGAAGGCGTGGTTTGATGAAGACCAAATCTGTATGGGTAAAGGTTCAGCTCCAGCGAAATATGAATGGTCAAAGTACTAAGCCAAAGCTCAATAGATCTCACAATGTTTCTGCACGAACCCTAGTAAATATCCATACTGGGAAGACTGTCAAAGTAATTCAAGTATGGGTCCAGAAAGGGGTAATCCTATCTGGACCCAAGTAAAATTGGGTACCAAAAGCTTATTTTCTTGATTGCAGGACAACAGGTACAAAGCTGCAGAAGATTCTATCATTTGGATCTGGATAGCGGCTGTACACGACATATGACTGGAAATCAAAGCTGCTATCAGATTTGACACCGTAGAAAGGATCTAAGATTGTGTTTGGTTATAACTCACACGGTAACACTGTGGGTAAGGGTAAGCTTACCCATGGTAACATTTCTATTAATGATATCCTTATTGTTGAAAATTTGTGCTACAATCTGATTAGTATAAGTCAGCTGTGTGACAGTGGTTACACAGCTAACTTTCAAAAGCCCACTTGCACAGTTTAGAACTCTGATGGTCTGACAGTATTGGTAGGAAACAGATCGGGGAATACCAAAATTGTCAACTGGTTAGATCAGATGAGGTCTGAAGATTTGCCTAGAAGCTGACTCTTCCAAGAGCTGGCTGTGGAACCAAAGAATGAATCATCTCAATTTCAAAACAGTTGCCAAATTGAGTAAGCTTGAATTGGTTTCTGGTATGCCAAAATTAAATTTTTCATAAGACAAGATTTGTGCAGCATATCAACTGGGAAAACAGATTCGATTTACTTTTAAAAATAAAAACGGACAACGTTCTTCCCGAAGCTTAGAACTTTTACATATGGATCTTTTTGGTCCTTTACCCGTAACCAGCTTAGGGGGAAGAATTACACCCTTGTCGTTGTTGATGATTTTACAAAATTTACATGGGTGTTGTTTTTAAAATCAAGAAGAAACCGTTGACCAGCTGATTAAGCTTTTAAAACGTTTGCAAAATGACAAATATTGTACTGTCAACTGGCTAATATCTGATAGAGGAACTGAGTTTTTAAATTATAAACTATCCTTTTATCTGGAAGACATTGAAATAAAGCATGAGCTTTCAGCAGCTAGAACTCCTCAACAGAACGGGTTAGCTGAGAGGAGAAACCGGACTTTAAAAGAAGCTGCTCAATCTATGATTTGTTATTCCGGTGTTTCACAAAAATTCTGGGCAGAAGCAGTTAACATAGCTTGCTATACTCAAAACAGATCCATGATTAATAAGAAGCATAGAGTTACCCCATATGGGATCTGGAGTGGCAAGAAACCTGATATATCATATTTTAGGGTGTTTGGGTGCACATGTTTCATTCACAATAACGGTAAAAAGCACCTAACAGCTTTCGATGCCAAATCTGATGCAGGTTTATTTCTTGGATACTCAGCTGTGAGCAAAGCCTACAGAGTGTTCAACAACAGGAGCCTGACTGTTGAAGAATCAGCTCACGTTGTGTTCGGCGAGACCAGCTTTCGATCAAATTCAGCTGCGAGCTTACATGACATGTGTTCACGTCTGGAATCAACCAGCTTAGAAGAATCAAGTGATGATGTGGCACAGATCCGATGCACATCTGATCCCCAACCAGCTCTGGACACACCACAAGATAATGCACAAGCATATCTGACAGCTACCAGTGCTGAACCAACTAATGCTCAAGTGGATAATCAAGCAGATCCTAAAGTCCACCAATTGGTATCCAGACCAGTTTCAGATGCCCAAGCTATCAACGAAAGTTATCAATTGGCATCCAATCCAAATCTGGAACAACAAAGATCACATCAATTGGTGTCAGACAATCCAGATCAAGTAATCTAGAAAGACATCCAAGCAGAACAAGGATCTAATCCAATCGGATCTGAAATTTGGTGGAATAGAAATCATCCACCCAAGCAGATAGGTAACATTCACTCTCCTGTTCGCACACTAGGCCAGCTAATGCAAGAGTATTTCAATTCAGCATTCATATCTCATATAGAACCTAAGCTGATAGAAGAAGCCTTAGCAGAACCGATCTGGATAGACGCTATGCAAGAAGAACTTAGCCAATTTAAAAGAAATAACGTGTGACAACTAGTTCCTAGATCTACTAATCATTCAGTAATAGTAACTAAATGGGTCTTTAGGAAAAAGATGAAAGAGGATGGCGTAGTAATTAGAAACTAGGCTAGACTGGTAGCTCAGGGATTTAGACAGCTAGAAGGTAGATATTTCGATTAGACCTTTGCTCCATTAGCTAGACTAGAAGCCATTCGCATGTTTCTTGCATATGCTACATATAAAGACTTCAAGGTCTTTCAAATGGATGTGAAGAGTGCCTTTATAAATGGCATCTTAACAGAGGATGTGTATGTTGCACAAACTCCTGGCTTTGTTAATCATACATATCCAGATCACGTCTACAAGCTGGATAAAACTCTATATAGGTTGAAGCAAGCACCCATAGCTTGATATGATACACTTTCAAAATTCTTGATTGAGCATGATTTTGTTATATGCACTGTCGATAAGACATTATTTAAAATTTTCAAATCTGATCATGTATTGTTGGTACAAATTTATGTAGGTTATATTATATTTGCATCAACTAACCCCAAATTGTTCCGAAAGTTTTCTAAGTTGATGCAGGACAAGTTTGAGATGAGCATGATGGGTGAGCTGACGTTCTTTCTGGGATTACAAGTGAGACAACTTGACAATGGGATATTCATTAATTAAGCAAAACACACGAAAGAACTTCGGAAGAAGTTTGGCATGGACAACTGTTCATCAGCAGCTACCCCGATGAGTGCTTCAATCAAGCTAGACAAAGATGAAGCTGGAACAACCATAGAGGTATCTTTGTATCGCGGTATAATTGGCTCTTTGCTATACCTAACTGCTAGCAGACCAGACATCATTTTTGCTGTCTGTATGTGTGCTATATTTCAAGCAGAGCCTAAACAATCTCATTACATTGCTGTAAAACGGATTTTAAAATATTTAAAAGGAACTTCAAATGTGAGTCTTTGGTATCCCAAAGACTCCAGTTCAACTAATCGGTTACAGTGATGCAGATTACGCAGGATGCAGGATTGATCGGTGAAGCACAAGTGGCAACTTGTCAGTTCTTGGGAGATCGCTTGATTTCCTGGTTTAGTAAGAAGCAGACTGATGGTCCCAGAAATAGGGTCAATAAGAAAATGGGAGTTCAGAAGGGGAGGGGGGGTTGAATGAACTCCTTAGATTTTTGAAATCTTTTAAAATGTTTTACGAGCACATCTTAACTTAAGCCTGAGTTAAAAAACTTAAGGTATCTTGGTTTTATGCAAGTTTCTCGGTTAACTTGAAAAGTGCGGAATAAAACCGATTAACTTGTGAACAGTAAATAATAAGCAATATGTAAATGCGTAAAGTAAATAGCAAATAGATCAGGATTTGTTTCTGGAAGTTCGGACTTTAATGTCCTACGTCTCCCCTTCTTCCTCCTCGGAAGGTTTCACTAGAAGATTTGATGAGAGTAGTCCTTCTACAAACACCCGATCCCGAAGCCCGCAGCGACGAGAACTCCTAGTACCAACACACTAATCCAAGTAGACGCAGCTGCTGGTTTACAACACTTGTATGGTTTTTGAACTTCTTCACAAAGACAGTTCGTTACAGACTCAATAGAATATGACAATGAATACACAATGTGATTACTGTAAAATCCTCTGGTTTCTTAAAACAAAGAAACTCGACTCAAAGACTGAACCAGAGGATGACTTGAAGATATTTCAGTGAATAACAAAGGTTGTATTTTTCAAGTCTTTGAGCTTCGTAAAGATGAATGCAAGAAAAGCTTGTGATAACAGCGTGACCGCAATAGATTGATAGCAAAAGATGATTTCTTCAATCCAGCTCCTGGTATTTATAGGCTTCAATAGCAACGGTCATAAATGCTTCAAAGAAAATAAATCCCGTTTGAATCACTGTCAAAAAGTACGTCGTAATTACTGCTCCACTACAAGGTAAATTGTTCATTGACAGAGCCAATTTGTCTTCTTTCCATTTCAATGCAAACATATAAAAACGGCCTCTGTATCTCGTACTATTTACCCAAAATAGTACTTACCTTGTCTCCTTAATTCCAGGCAATAGTACGATCCTGATGATCTTTTCCATTTGAGTAAACGATCGTATTTGAATCAATTTAAGCTTGCGCCTGAAATAACTTTGATAACCAGATCCAATTTTCTTCGTCGTGGTTTCAAATGTTGCGACTGGAAAGTACTTCCAAGTATGCATCGACTGGATTTCCAGCGCCTGATTCTTTTAAAACAACCCAACGAATGGTTAAGAAACTCACTGTAGCTCTCGTCTGGTTATAACGCTACTGTAGCTCTCGACTGGTTATAACGCTACTGTAGCTCTCGACTGGTTATAATACGGTGTCACTTCAACTTGTTTAAACGCTGTCGTTTTGCACACGCTATCATTTGAATTCTTGCGTCTGGTTAATGAAGACACTATAGCATGCGTCTGGATCAACAAACTACTGTTCACTGCGACTGGATTATCAAAACACTGTACACTGCGACTGGATTACCAAAACACTATATACTGCGACTGATTTGATACCAAAGAATAAATTCACTGTAGCTTGCAACTGATCTACTGTAGCTACGTCTAGATAAGCCTGTCGACTGGTTTCTTGCTAACTATTTACAACGTCTGATTATTCAAGAAGAACTTGTCCTATTTTGTTATCACCAAAACTATAAATTTTATCCTAAAAATTTTCCTATTTTTGGTGATGACAAAACCTAGCAGCCGAGATAAAATGATAAGCAAAAACAAATTGCAAAACAACTGCTAAAGGCAAGTTTTCAATAACTGAGAAAAAGGTACAAAAGATTTGTACAGGAGATTCTAATCAAAATCCTATTCTCTTTTTAGATGAGCTACTACTGCTATGTCTTCTTTCTCTCCTTTCCCTGGCTCTTTCTCTTTCCAGCCTATCAGACTCCCGTCTATCTGCTTCAATGACTCTTTCCGTCGCCTCTTCTATACTAATAACTTGTCCACTCTCTAAAATGTGTCTCTGTGCCATTGCAACTCTTTCTGCAAAAGTTCCAACAGTTGGTGGAAAGGTTGATGTTCTCACAGCACTACCCCCGCCTGTAAGTTGAGTAGCACCACTGACTTAAACATCAGGAGATGGTTGAGGAGTAGGCAGAGGGCGGCGTTCCACACGAATAGGAGGGCAGCGGCTGCTACTTCCTACTTTCCCTTTTTTGGCATCACCACTTCTTAAGAAATCGGCGATGTCACTAATTTGGGTGGAGAGGCTAAGAATATCTGCTGCTATCCTTGTTTGAAATTCCAACTGATCATTCCTGATAGCAGCAACCTGTGCGCCCAAATCCTCTTCTTCTTGATAACGGGAGCCACCTCATCATCACCAATTGCTGGTCTCTTCTTTGACACCGTCTTCTTTACCGGTGTTTTCTTTGCTCAAGGTGCATCTGCCACCTCCGTGACCCCAACGTTCTCATTAACAGAAACAAATCTGTGTAATGTCTTTTCATTCAAAATTCTAGGAACAGGAAATGCCTTCGAGGCACCCAACTCTAAACCTACAAAGCTCCTTTTATTGAACTTGTCATACACTGACTGTGACTGAGTACTGGTCTCTCCATCGCTGCTATTACAATTGAAACCCACACCAGTTCTATCATTTGCTGGTTTTTGGCTTTCTTGTAATTTGTGGAAGGCACGAGCTGATTGGGTCCAGGAGCTCATTTCTTTAGTTAACTTTTCAACTTCAGGATCTTTCAACGGTACATCATCTGGAGTGATACTCAAGGGAGAACCACTGGCTGATGAAGTAGATTCTTGTCTTTGAGACGTTGGAGGAGGAGAATCTGGAAACTCAACTGAATATAACAATTCCTCCTGAGCACTGGTAGAAATAATTCGTCCTAAGGCAAAAGAATTATCAGCGGGAGAAGGAGACCTATATACGGTATTTCCACTGGTAGACTCTGAATCAATCTCTGAATCAGACTGTACACTAGAATCACTGAGAAAATCTACAAAATACTCTGAATGTACACCATGATCAAAATCATCGAGGAAATAGTCTGGAAGCCGCTCAATACCCAAATTTGCCACAACTATATCTGTAAAACAACTGGCTGGCCTCAAACACCCAGACACACTGAAAAGAATAACCTCTGTACAGACACGTTGCCACGCCCAAGTTTTTGTCAAAGAGGGGGCTGCGTCCCAGTATTGTACCGCTTCAATAAAAGACCCGTTCAGGACAAAGTCTTCCTCAACCACTGTTCTTGGCACTTGCCTCTTATTTACAAATAAAGACAGCCTACAGCTGCTTCTCCAAAAATCATTTCCTTGTAAAGGCGTCCAAACTCCAGCAACGAAAATCATCGGCCTAACCTAGCAAGAGGATTTGGCCACAGAATAAAATTGTGCAAGGACCACACCACTGTCATCAGTAGAATCGATAATAAATGTTGAAGAACACGGCCTTTCCATAACCAGACAATGTTCCTTCTGCTGCGCGATAAGATCCTCCAGTGATTTAGAATGTGCAACAGACAAAGATCAACAATCTGAGAGGCCATTGTGGTCCATGGTTGGTCTGGTGCGAAGTATCGGCGGTAAGAATCCAGAAACTTCCTCAGCAGCAGTTCTCTATAGTCAGCCAAGATATACATTGTCCTCTTTACGGCCATTTCCAGAGAATCTGTCACCGCCCATTCCAACATTAATTTCTCTTTCTCTTTCAACTCCTTCGACGCATCAAAGTTAGGCAGCTTTTTGAGAGAAAAATAATGAAATAAATCTACTACATCCTTCATCACCCTGTCACGCAACTGAACCAACAATTCAACATCTCCGCAAATCAGCTCGACAATTTCACGTGCAGGGCTTCCTTTTACAGGTTCATCCTCTACCAAAAATCCTTTCCCTTCGTCAGGCATTACAATGGATTCACCAATCCTGAGCTTTGAGATTTCCGCGGCAGTGATTGACGGCAGCATCATGACATCAGAAATTTGGATCAAGAGATCATCAAGTGACATGAGCTCCTCAGGATGATGCTTGCTGCTGCTAGCTTCCTCAACATTCTTAGCAATATCAAAAATGATTTCCTCCTCGGAATCTTGCGTCTCTTGCTCCGTAGTCGCAAATTCCTTATCGAAGGCCCTATCAAACCAAGTTTCAGTATTATCACCTTGTGTTGCAGCAGTTGTGTCCATTTGAATCAATATTTGTTCAATTATATCATCTGGATCAGCAACTGGTTGCTCCTCACTAACCGGTATATCAGTACATGTCTCCTGTACACCAGTCGCACTCTCTTCGATTGGTGGTTCAGCAGTAGAGCAATCATCAACTTTCTTTTCAAATTAGATGCTTTTGGCGGCGACTGGTTTGCCTTTGGTGGTCCTTTTCTTTTTCACGACTTGGCCCACCCCAGCATCGCCAGTCGCTTGTCTCTTCTTTGACACCGTCTTCTTCACCGGTGTTTTTTCGCTCTAGATGCATCTGTCACCTCCTCTACACCAATCTTCTCATTAATGGAAACATATCTCCGCACTGTCTTCTCATTTAAGACTCTGGGAACAGGAAATGCTTTCGAGTCACCCAGCTCCAATCCTGGTACATTTCTCAACAGGACACAGATCTGAATTGAGTAACCCTTCGCCTGTCGCGAACCAGGGGTTACCATCTCCTTGAAAACACCAAATAGAAGACTGCTCCAGTTGATTTTTACGTCAAAAGTGTAACGCCCGGAAATCCTAATTACGTGAATTGAATGCATGACTAGGAGGAAAACCTTATGATTATGTGATTTGCATGTCATGTATGTGTTTATGTGATGATTTTAT
Organism: Dorcoceras hygrometricum; assembly: GCA_001598015.1. Classification (NCBI taxonomy): domain Eukaryota; kingdom Viridiplantae; phylum Streptophyta; class Magnoliopsida; order Lamiales; family Gesneriaceae; genus Dorcoceras; species Dorcoceras hygrometricum. The sequence goes on along the minus strand of KV003227.1, from coordinate 49,716 downwards.
GCTCTACGTGTGCTTATCGCTTTACGGTACGGTTTGAGACCGGTAAACGAGTCCGAAGTCGACCAAATCGAAAATATTTTAATGTTTTAGCACTTAGACATAATTTAAAGAAAAATATTTTAATTTTATGCACAATTTCGAAAAAAATGATATCTTTATGCACGGTTACCTAGGGGGACTCGTTTTTCGCCTATACGGGCTATTTTTATGACTTTTACTACACTTTTAAATTTTTTTTTTAAATAAAACAAGGTGGAAGGGCTTTTTAGCCCATTTTTTCACACACCCTCCACCTAAACTCGAAAATTTGCCCTAGCCCTCCTCTCATCAGCCAACTTCAGACTCCATACTCTCCTTGGTGGCCGAAAATTGCAAGTTTCTCCATTGGAACTCAAGGTGGGTCGTCTCCACTTGTCCTCCGCCCCGGTATCACGTATTTTTGCTTCTCTATCAATCAAGGCATGTTATATTCTTTCTTTTCTCACCATATAGATCATATTACACTGTTTTTATAAATATTATACATGGAAATTTCGTGTATGCTTCAGATCTCAAGGTTTATATTCATGATCATGCATGTACTCATATGTGCACCTCAAGGTTTTGATCCTTTTTGAATGGCTTCGGTTCATGGGCTGCTTGAGGGGTCTTGGCTCATGGTTAAGTGTTTCATGGTGGTCCTAGGAGTGGCTTTTCGTGGTTCGAAGTGGTGGAATTTTGGTCGAACCAATGGCTTGATGTCGCACACCGCGCGTGTGTGTTTGTGCATGTCGCGTGCGTCTCCTTCCCAGCGTTCGTTCTCCTTCGTGCAAGCTCGGTTGGGGCTGTGGTTGGTCTCGTTAGAACCACCTGGACCTGGGGGTGGTCCATACGGAAGGGATCCGGCAGTGGTGGCCGGAGCATGGAGAACGAACACTAAAACCAGCAGGTGGTCGCGACGGCGCAGTATGGCTGGTGCGTCCACTTGCAGCGACCATATCTCCCTGGTTAGGTCACGGTTTGAGGCAAGGTCGGTCACGTTAGAACCGGATGAACCTGGGGGTGGTCCAGTCGGAAGGGCTCTGGTAGTGGTAGCCGGATCAGGGAGAACAAAGGTAACAACCCGAGACTGGTCGCGGCGGCAGCTTGTGCAGGAGAGTGTATTTTAGGTTTAGGGTTGAGTGTTTGGTTTGGGCCGGTTCGTTTGGGCCGATGGGTCGGTTCAATTGGGTCGGGTCGAGTGGTTTAAGTGTCAAGTCAATATTTTAAGTTCGGTCCGAGTTATTTTATTTTTGGGCCGGGTTATTTTATTTTTAAAGTTCGAGTAATTTTTATCGGGTCAAGTCGACATTTTAAGTTAAGATTTAGTTTTTGGTCAAATGACTTCGGGTCAACGATTTTAAGTCAAATCTATTTTAAGTTGCTGGAATTTTTAATTAGATTGAGTTTTAGCCAAATTAGTGGATTTTTGGGCCGATATTTATTTTAATAAGTTTTAAGCCTTTTTAACGATATTGGGCCGAGTCCTTCAAACGATTTTAGAAAAGGGTTTGTTCTTAGTTGTTGGGCCATTATGAGTTGGACTTAGTATGATTTTAAGTTTGAGTTGAGGCTTTGGGCTTAGAAGTAGTGGGCCAGTCGCTTGAGCCAGTCCTTGATCGGGCCGAGAAAATAATGCATAGGCCCATTAATATACATTTAATTTTATATGTATCATGTTATGTATTTAAGTATGTAATGTTTTAAGAAAATTAGAATATATTGATGGGCCAAGGTTTTAAAGTTGCATGATTTTTATAAAACGCATGCATCATGAAAGTTAAATTATGTTAAGGCATGTATGAAAATGTTTTGAGAAATTGAAGTGTGGTGGGGCAAAGTACCGATGGGAGTTAGCCGGGTAGCCGGGCCCGGGGATCCCCTGTTAATGTATAACGATTATGAGC
>KV003227.1:0-24584 GCA_001598015.1 Dorcoceras hygrometricum | reverse complement strand
GGTAGTTCGATAGATCACCAGGTCACTATCTATCTGCATGCTCAGAACATCACAATGTTCCCTACCAATGAAACATGGTACTTCGCATCGCAGATACTAGTCTCGAACTCGGGCGGCCTTATCCTCATTTTGACGGCCCAATCGACTAGGAACATGTTCAGAATACACAGCGACTATTAGATGTGTTTCATGATAGCCGTCATACCCACTATCACATCTAACGTACGCTTCAGTGCATTCTAGGTCTTTACTCAACGCAATTGTAAATCATTACACACATAATGAAATTAAAGAACGCCATATAAGTAAATGCGAATATCATATATAAAGACTGTTTGTACAAGAGTCTATAAATCCCACACACCACAAGTTGGATAGTTGGGCATCTACTCTAACAATACAGACGTGATTGCACAGCTCAGAGATTCAGTGGATCAAGTTTCCCTTCAGCAAATGCAATCAAGATTTCAATTCTGCATTCATATCTCATATAGAACCTAAGATGATAGAAGAAGCCTTAGCAGACCCGATCTGGGCTATGCAAGAAGAACTTAGCCAATTTAAAAGAAATAACGTGTGACAACTAGTTCCTAGATCTACTAATCATTCAGTAATAGTAACTAAATGGGTCTTTAGGAACAAGATGAATGAGGATGGCGTAGTAATTAGAAACAAGGCTAGACTGGTAGCTCAGGGCTTTAGACAACTAGAAGGTATAGATTTCGATTAGACCTTTTCTCCAGTAGCTAGACTAGAAGTCACTCGCATGTTTCTTGCATATGCTGCATATAAAGACTTCAAGGTCTTTCAAATTGATGTGAAGAGTGCCTTTCTAAATGGCATCTTAACAGAGGAAGTGTATGTTGCACAACCTCTTGGCTTTGTTAATCATACATATCCAGATCACATCTACAAGCTGGATAAAGCTCTATATGGGTTGAGGCAAGCACCCATAGCTTGGTATGATACACTTTCAAAATTCTTGATTGAGCATGATTATGTTATAGGCACTGTCGATAAGACATTATTTAAAATTTTCAAATCTGATCATGTCTTGTTAGTACAAATTTATTTATATTTGGGTCAACTAACCCCAAACTGTTCCAAAAGTTTTCTAAGTTGATGCAGGACAAGTTTGAGATGATCATGATGGGTGAGCTTACGTACTTTCTAGGATTACAAGTGAGACAACTTGACAATGGGATATTCATTAATTAAGCATAATACACGAAATAACTGCTGAAGAAGTTTGGCATGGACAACTGTTCAGCAGCAGCTACCCCGATTAGTGCTTCAATCAAGCTAGACAAAGATGAAGCTGGAACAGCCATAGAGGTATCATTGTATCGCGGTATAATTGGCTCTTGGCTATACCTAACTGTTAGCAGACCAGACATCATGTTTGCTGTCTGTATGTGTGCTATATTTCAAGCAGAGCCTAAGCAATCTCATTACATTGCTGTAAAATGGATTTTAAAATATTTAAAAGGAACTTCCAATGTGGTTCTTTGGTATCCCAAAGACTCCAGTTCAACTAATCGGTTACGGTGATGCAGATTACGCAGGATGCAGGATTGATCGGCGAAGCACAAGTGGCAACTTGTCATTTCTTGGGAGATCGCTTGATTTCCTGGTTTAGTAAGAAGCAAACTTCGATTGCTACATCCACAGCTGAAGCAGAGTATCTAGCGGTGGGAAGCTGTTGTGCTCTGATCTTATGGATTCAACACCAGCTCAAGGAATATGGCATCGATGCTTCTGAAGCGCCTATCTTCTGTGACAATACCAGTGCCATCTCGATCACCCAGAATCTGGTGCTGCACTCCAGAACAAAGCACATAGATATTCGGCTTCCTTTTATAAGAGATCACGTGCTCAAGAAGGACGTCCGACTGGAATTTGTGCCTACATATCAGCAAGTTGCTGATATCTTCACAAAACCTCTATCAGACGGTAAGTTTTTGTATTTCCGAAACATTCTTGATCTATTAGAACTTCCTTAATCTATGATTGTGCTAATATTTTGCAGGTTGAACAACGTTTTTTTACTTCAGATCCGAGTCTACTGTTCAGGGGAACAACAGATCTGAATTAATAATTGCTGAGTCAGCCGAATGCATGAGATCTGAATCTATTCAGATTTCGCGTATATACAGCTGATGCTTATACGTGATCATATCTGGTAGTACCTCAGCTGAAATATCAATTAGTATTAGATCTAAGGTTGTGACGTAATGATAAAATGGCGCTCATTTTTACTTTTTACCCCTTGTGGTTAAAATTCAAAAGTCTTTTCAAATCTCAAAATTAATCGCGCCATCGGAAGATTGACACGTGTGTTGTCATCATATGCGAAATGTCACATCTACATTCTCTCTCTTTCACTGTTTCAAATTCCTTTACCTTATGTACGCCTTTTCAGTTTCATATATTTGTTACCTTGCGCAAATTACCTTCGAGCTATCTTGTGTTCTTGCTTTCAGTATCTTCTTTACAGATAATCTACCAGCAACTCCGTTCAATCAATCTTTAGCAATGGCATCATCTTTGATTGCAAACGCTCTCCAAGTTAACTTCGACTCCGTTTTGGGTTTTCCCGACAACGAAGGAATGGTGAACATGTTCAAAGCCCTGGAATCTACTGGACTTCGAGGTTTTCTGGGATGCCCCTCTGTTCTCTATGAACAAGCATTGGAACAGTTCTTTGATACCGTTTTGTTAGGGAAAATGAGATTATCAGTGCCTTTCAGGGAAGTTTGTTGGATTATCGGAGGAGCAGTTTGTCGGTGTGTTTGAGTTACCGATGACAAGATTAACAGATGTGGCTGATGTACAGAAGTATTTGGTGTATGATGCGAGGAGAATATTTTCTAATCTGGTGAACCGGTTAAGACCTTCTATAAAAAGAGGAAAATGAAGTATGAATTTTTCCTGCTGAATGATATTTTGGCAAAGTCCGTCACAGTAAAGGCTAGATCTTTTGACGCTATCACTCATGAGCGATTTCTTCTGATGACGGCCATTCACTTTGGTCTGAAAATCAATTGGAGCAAGTTTCTGTTTGATATTTTGAAGGAAATGGTGACCAAGTCTTCCAAGAAAGCCAAGGGATTTCCCGCTCAGATCTGTGTCCTGCTGAAGAGTGCTCCTAATCTAACCTTGGGAGAGGCGAAGACATTCCCTTCACAGAATATTCTCACCGTGAAAACTGTTGGCACATACATTTCCAAGAAAAAAATATCGGTTTTGACGAGGATGAGCTAGAGGAACCAGTGGCTAAGAAGGCTACAACAAAGTGGAGACCAGCTCCTGCTGTTGTTGAGCCTACGGCTAAGAAGAAGCGAACCACTGTGGGGAGAGCTGCTCTCGTAGAGAAGGATTTGGCGATGATTCCCGTGGTGCAAGATTCGGAACCAATCTCTATTGTAACAGCTGCAACTCATAAAGCTCAACGTTGACGCGCACCAAAGAGGAAATTGGTGTTGCAAAAAGGTTCTGATGATGAAATTGTGGATAGTATTATTCATCAGGTGATTGCGGAGACTGCTGAGATTGAAACAAGAGAACCAGATTTGGAGGAACCAGTGGTGACAGATACTACCGAGACTACGGCTGTTGAGACGGAGAGCAGGATAGATGTCTCAGTGACTACTGTTTTAATGTTGAAGAAGATACTCTGTTTGAGACGGAGAAGGAGGCTGATAAAGAAAAGGAAATAGAGCCAGTGGCTGCTGAGGGAATGCGTTTGGCGAAGGTTACTGAATCAGGGAGCAAGTGATAGAGGAAATTGTTTCGTGTTTTCATCATTCCGTTTATGCCGTTTGGCAGTTTTAAGGACACTTTCAGATATAGCTGCTAAAGAGGAGCAGATTTTAGCATGGGCTGAGACAGATTCTCTTCAGACTTCTATGATTAGGCGTTTGTACATAGTTGCTAAGTATAGGGAAAATGCTGTTGCGGAATTTTTTGGAGGCAAGGAATAAAATTTTGAGTCCGGCACGCCCACAACAACCATTGATTTATAGGTTTTTGGAAATGCTCTCAGATGCTGACAGTGTTGCTTTGGAGAAATTGTTGAATCAGATGAGAGAGCATAAACTGGAGTGGACGCGCCCGATTGAATCAAGGTTGTCTGAAGGCGAAAATAGAGATCGTGGAGAAGTCATTGCCAGATCCAATACTAACACCAGATTTACTTGCTGGATCAGGCGACTGCTGAAAATTGATGGATCTTGGAAGGTGGTAGAGGACTCTTGTCGGTGGATACCTATGAATAGGAAAACTATCTACTGTGAGAAGCAGCAGCCCTCTGTGGGTAATTTTTCTCCGATCTGTATGTTTTTTGAGCCAGTGAAAGCAGTGCGCTCTTTGCCTATCGTCAAGACTTGGGGTTGGGCTAGAGTTTGTATAGATATCATACAGTTTTCTCTTTTTGGCCATCGACAGCCGGTTGGAACAATCAATCTGTGTACAGCTATAGTTCCGGCTGGACCAGTTCTGGATAGGAGTATAGTTCCGAGGAATATTCGTAATAATTTTCATCACAGTATTCTAGCAGAAAGGTTTGGTGAATTCTTTGTACAACATACAGATCCAAGTATTTCTTTAGATTCTAGTTCAGAAAGTTTAGTTTCGATCAGATTGTCCTCTCCAGCAGCGATTCCAGCAACTCCAAGTTCTACAAGAACTGATTCTCGAATGCATTTTACTACGGTTGGCATTCCTCTAGGTGAAGAGACTACTGATCAGATTTCATTGCCTGCTACTATTATCTCTTCCCACGAGTATACAGTCACGATTGCACAGCTCAGAGTTTCAGTGGATCAAGTTTCCCTTGAGCAAATGAAATCAAGATTTCAATTAGAAAAACTCAAGGTTGACCTCTCTAGAAGAATTCAAGTCTTGAGACTACGTTTATTATGGCTTCAGATAATCAGGATAGGGCAGCTGTTGTTCAAACCGATATTCTCCATAAGGAGATGAAAGATCAAAAGGCTGCTCTGTCTCAAGAATTCGGAGATCAACTTGGTGCTATTATGACTTGATTGAATTAATTTGCACAGCTCAGAGTTTTCAGTGGATCAAGTTCCCTTTGAGCAAATGAAATCAAGATTTCAATTGAAAAAACTCAAGGTTGACCTACTCTAGAAGAATTCAAGTCTTGAGACTACGTTTATTATGGCTTCAGATAATCAGGATAGGGCAGCTGTTGTTCAAACCGATATTCTCCATAAGGAGATGAAAGATCAAAAGGCTGCTCTGTCTCAAGAATTCGGAGATCAACTTGGTGCTATTATGACTTGATTGAATTAAGAGTGGAATCTCAACAACACTTCCAGAACCTTAGCTCTCAATTTTCAGAAATCATCGCCTACATCAATAGAGGCGTTGATGCCAAAAAGGTGGAAAGTAGTAGAGGTCCGCAGCCTCCTTTTGACAATAGAAGCAGACCTGGAGATGGAGGGAGCAGACCTATTGGTGGTGGTAGTTGGAGCGAACCTCAGAGAAAATAGGCAGTAGTTCTTACAGAGGAGGTGGAAGAATGCGTTACTGGCTTGCGGAAAGCTGATCAGAGCTGAACAGTTTTTGTTATTTTCAGTTCTTGTAAAAATCTTTTGTACTTAGCAGATTTGAATATATATATACATAGCATGATTTTGGACTATCTATTTCGTATCTATTTAAGTCGTAGGATGCTAAGTTTTGTCATCACAAAAAAGGGTGAAATTGTTAAGATAAAATTTATAAGTTTTGGTGATAACAAAATTAAGGCTAAGAACTGAATTCAGACTAAGATCTGGACTGTTAGTATTCGGAAAAAGCGTTTATCAGATTTGATTTAGAGGCTACGATAACAGATACAGTTATATTTATTCATGATGTATATTTCAGATACGAGCTTATCAGATGAGAACGGAGTTAGTTTTAAGCAGAATCCTTTCATAGTATTTTCAGATTTCGAGAAAGACATTCAGATCAGAAAAGTTACTTCAACGATTTCAGATCTCACAGAGTTACTGGTTAAAGAAATCAAAAGGAGGAAAGTTCAGATCTCAATATGACATTTATATGATGATTTCAGATCTGACAGAGAGTATTGATTGTGTAAAAAGGAAACTTTCGAAAAGGGAAAGAGAGCATATTTCAAAATTCAGTGCTAAAATAGTTGCAAGCTTCTAATTTCTTCAGATGTTATCAAATGAATATTTGAGAGAACTCAACGATCACGATTTAAGAAGAAAAAACCTGTTAGACAATTTGAATTGAAGAGACAAGATCAGAGCTATTTTGAGTATAGCTGCACAGTACGCAGAGTTGGTACAAACGATGTTTACCTACTTTGGTATATAAGTCAACTCAGCTCTGACAAGCATTGAAAACCTTTTATATAGCATTAATGGAGCATTAAATTCTATGATACGATGAAGATATGCAAGAAAAGGTTGTGTCTACTGGCTCATTTATTGACTGTTGAGGATGAAGAGTATATATAGTTGAAGATTTCAAATGGAGATGCTCCCGGTTACTCTCTCGGTCACTCTCGCTTTCTCTCGCTCCTCGCTCACTCTCGATCTTTGTTGAATCACTCTGGGATATTCAAGCGCTCATTCAAATTATCTAAGTCTCAGTGTTCAATCTCGAAGAACATTTTCGTTCAAGCTCTTATTTGATAAATCTTCGAGATATCTTCTGGTTTACTTTTGTAAAATGGTTTCATTGTATACAAACCAGAATATTTACAGTACTCAACTATATCGTGTCCTTTGTATATTCAGATTTGAGTCTGACGAACGTGCTTCTTGAAGCAGTTCGAAAATTTTTGATTGTTTGTAACTTAGCAGTGCTATCTGCGTGGTAGAAGTTGCTAGGAGTTCACTTGGAGCGAGGCTCAGTGATTGGGTGTAGACAGAGGCTGTGTTCACCAAATCTTCTAGTGGAACCTTCCTAAAAAGTAAGAAGGACGTAGGATTTTAAGATCCAAACTTCCAAAAACAAATTCTGCTTGCACTTTTACTTATTGCATCGTATTTAAGCAAGTCTTGTAAAAAAAGTTTTAAAGGATTCGAAAAAGTAGAAATAGAAGGAGTTGAGATATTCAAACCCCCCCTTCTGAACTCCTAAGCTCATTTTTAACTATATTTTTTATTCCATTGATCCTATCAGCTTAGATAATTGGTTCGAACTTCTCCAAGCTATTTCCGGTACTTGTGCTGGATGTTTAGTGATGAAGTTCTGAGCGGATAGGCAGAGCTGGTCTAGCTAGAGCGCTAAGCTAGGCTAATATGTTCGAACTTCTTCAAGATGTTTTTCAGTATCCTGTTGATATTCTAACCTCACATGATTCGTTCGAACATTTCCGAGCTGGTTTCATTATTTAGCCCGCTTCCGAGCTGGTTTCATTATTCAGCTCTCTTGCGAGCTGGTTTCATTGTTCTGTCCGTCTTCGAGTTGGTTCCATTGTCCAATTCATCTCCGAGCTGGTTTCATTTTCCAGCCTGCTCGTGATATGATTTCTTAGTGGTGTTGACTTTCCTAATCTGTTTTCTTCTCTGAGCTGGTTCTCAAGCTCGTAAGTTGTTTTCTTCTCCGAGCTATTTTACTCTCATAATCTGTTAGAGCTGTCTTATGCTTGTGATCTCTTTTCCCCTCCGAGCTGCTCTAAGTTTGCGACCTGGATTGAGTGCCCTAATCTGAGTTAACCAAACAGCCCAGAGTTGATCTTCTATTCTGAACGAGTACGCTAGCGTGATGCTTCACTCCGAGCTAGTCCAGCTTAGACTTATTCTAGACTGATAAAGAAATTTCTAGTTTAATTCTTCTTTCTTTCAGCTTCCATTAAAGGGTATAACACTAATCTGTCCTCAATTATACAAGTTTAAAGACATAGTTCTTCAGCTGAGAGCTCGGCTATCTGTTCTTCGTGTTAGAGTAGGTGTCCAACTAGCCAACTTGTGGCGTGTGGGATCTTGTTGACTCCATGTAAAACTATCTTAATTTATGAAATTCGCATTCTTTTATTGCATTCTTTATCTTCATTATTATGATTACAATTGTTGGATAAAGACCTTGAATGCACTATAGTATATGTTAGATATGATAGTGGATTTGATGGCTATCATGAAACACATCTAATAGTCACTGTGTATTATAAACATGTTCCTAGTCGATTGGACCGTCCAAAAGAGGATAAGGCACGCCCGAGATTGAAACTAGCATCTGTGATGCGAAGTACCACGTTTCATTGGTAGGGAACATAGTGATGTTCTAAGCATGCAGATGGATAGTTACCTGGTGATCTATCGAACTACCCTCTTTTGGACTTTCCAAGTGGTTGCCATTTGTCGAGTGGATTAAGTCTGAGGTCTTGGTTTTATAAATTAGTCCTTATTACTCGAAACATCATTGAGACTCTACATGATAGGTGCCTCACTTTGACCATTCTTTATCTTCATTATTATGATTACAATTGTTGGATAAAGACCTTGAATGCACTATAGTGTATGTTAGATATGATAGTGGATTTGATGGCTATCATGAAACACATCTGATAGTCACTGTGTATTATAAACATGTTCCTAGTCGATTGGGCCGTCCAAAAGAGGATAATGCACGCCCGAGCTTGAAACTAGCATCTGTGATGCGAAGTACCACGTTTCATTGGTAGGGAACATAGTGATGTTCTGAGCATGCAGATGGATAGTTACCTGGTGATCTATCGAACTACCCTCTTGCGTACTTTCCAAGTGGTTGCCATTTGTCGAGTGGATTAAGTCTGAGGTCTTGGTTTTATAAATTAGTCCTTATTACTCGAAACATCATTGAGACTCTACATGATAGGTGCCTCACTTTGACCCATTTACCGACTCAGCTGGGGTAATCAGGTGGTGGGATTGGGTGGAATCCTGATGCATGTAGGAGTCAATGCTTCGTTGTCGAGGATTCATCGCTCGCCCTTGTGCGTGGATATTCTATGATATCTGAGGAGATCAGAGTACTAGATGTGTTAGGTAAATGGGTTTACCTCGTAACACATGCGATGTCACTATTTGATCTCCAAGATGTATGCATGGTTATTGGATCTCTAGCGACTCTCGATTTACCAATGATCGTTGATCTGATCGGGATATTTGAGTTGAAAGGACCGTACTGTACGCTAACCATGACCGCCTGGTTCTTGCAGGCACTATCAGTGATACCTAGGGGATCAAGGAGAAATGTTGCTAGACGCTTTACCATGATCCGATGGGTTAGTCCGAAAATATGGTTTCGGAGTCACAAATGTTGTGGGCCCACGGCTAGCTGTATCCCTGAGCAATTGATGAGAGTAAACCTGTCATATATAGATTTAGTGCTCCGTAAAATTTTATTTTGCATCATAATGATAGGTTTTGTAAACTGAGCACATCGGTGATATCTGATCATTGATTGGGATTATGGTGAGACCAAAATCAAGGGAGTCGAAACGGATGTTCAAAGTTCTATTTGAACCGAATGTTCACTGTTTGACTTGAACCGGATGTTCTCTATTTGAGTTGGACCGAATGTTCACTGTTCGAGTTGAACCGAATGTTCACAGTTTGAGTTGAACCGAATGTTCACTGTTTTGTTCAAATCAAACTCTATCCCTCTATCCATAAATATGTCAATGAGGAGACACTTTCAATAGTAAGAAAGAAAAACACCATAAGCTATTCAGCAAACTCCTCCCCTCTCCTTTCTTACCTCGCCGCCGCCGCCCGTCGCCCCTTTCGGAATTTGTTCCGACCATCTCGGTGAGGTGATTAGGTCGTGAAACTTTCGTCGGTTTTATTGTGCTAACCGGTGAAGGAGTTGAGATTCTGGTTGTGGATCGGATAAGGCGTCAATCCAGCCGTTCAACCGTTGAAGTGCCAATTCCCACGTGGAATTGGTCGGAGCCAGGCGCCTAGACGCCATCAAGGTACCTTCTGAACATTCTACGAATGTTTTTTATTATTGCATAGGTATATTGACCGTTCCCGGGCTCCAAGTTTTAAATTCTTCCACGGTGCCCCGGGAGCGGGATCCGGATCCGCCGCTGTGCCAACAATGTTATCATAGCTTTGGCTGGGATCTGTCAATACACCATTCTACCTAAATTGCATCAAAAATCTCGTATTTCAAAAAAAGTATTTCCGGCAGCACGCAGCCGTTGGCCTCCCACGCGCCACCACCGGCCAGCGTGCGCACATCGTGACACACGATGTGCACCTATCGTGCATCCCATGCGCACAACTATCGCATCACGAATCACCGCGTATGGGGCATGTGGGCGCGCGCTGTGCGTGCACGTATCGGAAGGCATTGCACGCGTGTCGCGCATGACTCGCCAAGCGTTGCGCGCGCTGGCCTATACTCGTGCGCATGCTTGTGCTCGCACCCGCCGTCCCTCCTGCACGAGGTGGTCTCGAAGGTGGCCGCCCCCGTGCGCACACGTTGCGCATAGGGACGCGCACGGCGTGTAGCAAGGGTGCTGCACGCGTGCGGGCGACAGGGCACCGCCCTTGTGGCGGTGCCGGGGCTGAGATGCGGCGGCGGATTTTGAATTCTAGGGTTTTTCGGGGCCTGTCCCAGTGGCCCGAGGGGATTCTTGGGCCGATACTTGCTATTGGGTTTTTTGGTTGGACCAAAATTAATTTTTAAAAATTTTTTAGATATTTGACATAAAATAGTTTTAAGCCCAAAATTGATGCAATTAAAATAACAAAAAAGGATTTTATTTATAAAATATGAATTTATTTTTAAAATATGATTTTGTTGGTTAAAATCAAATTTGATTTGATTTTTTTTTTCTGTCAATTAATTAAATTAATTGAATAGATAATGTTTGGGATGATCAAGAGCCATGCCCAATGTGTTAGGTGTATGCTAGGTTTTACAATTCTTGGTTGTAATATTGTTGAAATCATTTCAAAGTGGGCCTGGTTTATGGCCGTTTCCACCCCTTTAAAGTGTATCGCTATTTTTCATGGATATTTAATGTAAATATTAGACATAGTGGGAGGATAATTTTGAAGATGGTGTAGATGATGATCAAAGATATTGAAAGCCGAAGACTTGTAAAACTGGAAGCTTATGTAATAGGATTGTATTTGCATACTGCATGTCACCTAGGATTGGACCTAGATCGTGCTTGGCAACCACGGATCGCATAGCTCTCGCTTATCGATCACCAATTATATATGTGATATATATATGTTAAAAGGAGTCCTTTATAGACTGTCTTAAAAATGTCTTGTACCGGCTAAGTCTCCCTGAAGGGCGTTGCTTTGTCTAAGGAGGTTGGTTTTTACGTGGGCCTTAGCCCCTCCAACCACCTGAAAGCACTCTTAGAGAATGTTAGTCAATGACTTATAAATTGATCATAAAATAAGAGTTTATTCGATAAGATCATGAAGCTAAGGAAATTTAATATTGTTTAAAATTTCCTACCTTCCATCAACAATGGGTGTACGTCAATGCTACCCGCATACATGCCCGACTCATAGGTATTCGGGGGGGGGGGGTTCTGTATGCCGGAAAGTTGTACACGTCATTGACACTTGCTCTGAGTTGGATGGAACTCCCATGACATTGGCTCATATTATTGGTAATTATGGTGACCGTCCATTACAACTCAATATTGATGAGTCATCTTGACACGTGATATTAATCGGCGTCATATTTTGGGCCCTTACAGGATGTAAGTTAAATACATGGAGGTTGCATCTATTAAAATTGGGCTTTACCTTTTGAGGATCATGGTTGGCTGATATTATTCGGTACCGTGATTCCTTGATTGGACTCTGTGTACCCACTAACGAGACTTGCTTTCTCGATTTCATTAGAGGGTGGTGAAATCGTTAAAATAGTGGGAGGGTGATTCATAAAACTAAATGACCATGTTTTGTGTCTTAGCGTTTGAATGAATAGTCTGTAATGCATGTCTGTTTTTCTTTTCCGTATAAACTGCTTTCATTATGTCTTTGATAAAAAATCCACTTGCTGCTATACTGGATAGCAACAAGTTCACCGTATTAAACTACCAAGATTGGCTTCGAAACCTCAAGATTGTCTTGGCTTCGGAGAAACTTACCTACACTCGCCCTCCGAAAGAAGCCCCTGCCAATGCCAGTCATGAGGAGCTAGCAAAGCTGGATAAATGGTGGGATGATGAGCTTAAGGCACGGTGCTATATGATAGCATCCACAATGAATAGTCTGTAATGCATGTCTGTTTTTCTTTTCCGTATAAACTGCTTTCATTATGTCTTTGATAAAAAATCCACTTGCTACTATACTGGATAGCAACAAGTTCACCGTATTAAACTACCAAGATTGGCTTCGAAACCTCAAGATTGTCTTGGCTTCGGAGAAACTTACCTACACTCGCCCTCCGAAAGAAGCCCCTGCCAATGCCAGTCCTGAGGAGGTAGCAAAGCTGGATAAATGGTGGGATGATGAGCTTAAGGCACGGTGCTATATGATAGCATCCATGTCCAACAAAACGCAGCGGCTTTTTCAGAAGACGGTGTATGACGCTGACATACACCTTCATCTCAAAGAGCTGTATGGGGAGAACTCTCGGACTGAGAGGTTCACTACTGTCAAGGAGCTCATGACGAGTCGCATGCGCAAGGGGAATTTGGTCCGCGAGCATGGGGTCCGTATGATTGGGCTCATTGAAAAGCTAGTGGGCCTTGATATCACGCTTCCGCATGAGCTGTCCATGGATTTGCTTCTCCTCTCACTGTCTGCTGCATTCGACCCCTTTGTGGTCAACTTCAACATGAATAAGATGGAGGCCACCCTTGAAGAGGTGGTAAACATGCTTGTCGTGTTAGAGGGGACCATAAAGAAGGACAAGCCCGTCCTCCTTTTGGGCTCTTCTTCCTCTGGGAAGAAATGGCCCAAACGTAAGGGTATGAAGCGTTCTGTCCCTGCGTAGGAGGGAAATCCCGCCAAGAAGACCAAGGCAAGGGCTTCAAAGCCGAAAAAATCTGAAGATGTATGCCACCACTGCCAAAAGACTGCGCACTGGAGGAGGAACTGTAAGGATTACATCGAGAAGTTGCGAACTGCAAAAGGTATGTTCTACATTGAAATAAATATGTCTCTTAACTCAACTTATTGGGTACTTGATACCGGATGTGGATCTCATATCTACAGTGACTTGCAGGTAATGACAAGAAGCCGTCGTCTTATGGAGGGTGAGATCCACTTGAGGCTTGGCAACGGACCAAGGGTTGCGGCCGAAGCTATCGGAGATGTTTATTTATTTTTTTCTTCAAATTTTAAGTTGTTGTTGAGAAACGTTTTATTTGTTCCTGATTTAATAAAGGACATTATTTCCGTTTCTATGATTGATAGTGATGGATATTCTTGTCATTTTACCAAACCGATTTGTAATATTTATAAGAATGAATGTTTTATTGGAATTGGGGAATGCAAAAATGATCTATTCGCCTTAAAATTGAGAGAAGTTTCAACTCGCGATATGGAAACACACACAACAACAATAAAAAAGAAAAATGATAATCTGAACCCGGCACAACTTTGCATGCTAGGCTAGGTCATATTTTGAAACGAACCAGACTCTATAATTTTTTTAAAACATTTGCGGAATACATAAACTGAAAGTGTGGCTCGTTCCCTTTTAAAACAATTTATAAACCATCACTTCAAAACTTAAATCAAATAAATATCTCGAATCGTTAAATCATCCATACTGTAAAAATAAAACTGCGTAAAAGTATTGAAAATAAACAAGTTGAAACCAACATTTGGAAAACGTATCATGACTAAAACAAAACATCAATGCGGCCATGGGGTACTGCTGCAGCGGGCGCTCAAAGGTCCTCACAGCCAGTCGAGACATACACTGTAGGGTCATCACCTGTACCATTTAAACCTAGTGAGCCTAGAGGCTGAGCATGCTGTATCTTTTAAAATAGAAACGTACATATACATAAAGTCACATGCAAGCACATACTTGTAATAAAATAACGTTATTACATGTATGCATGGATGATCTTAAAACCTTGTTCGTACATTTCATAACATATCATAACATATAACGTACATAAGGCATGACATAACGTAACATGAAAATGTATGAGTCGTATCAGTGAATGCGAGCGGACGTGTGAATGATCAGTCGAAATAACCAACGTAAGTGATGGTGCGGCGGGATCCCTCACACCTCTATGCTTGCCACTTCACCATGTCGTGATCACATGGATCCATAGGCTCATAATCATACATTGAAACAGGGGATCCCCGGGCTCGGATACCCGGCTACCTCCCATCATTAAACTTTGCCACATCACTTCAATCCCTCGGGTTGTATCTTAAAAATTTCATGCCTGATCATTTCGTAGAATCTCATGATGCGTGCATTTCTTAAATTCATGCAATTTAAAAGTTTAGCCCGTCAATGTATATTTAATTTTTTCCTTTAAAATATTCACGTACATAGAATACTACATATATAATTAAATATACCTTCATGGACTTCTACATTTGCTACTTCGGTCAAGGACTGGTTCAGGAGTCCGGTCCTCTACTTCTAGACTTAACTTTACAATTGACTTAGCCCAAGACTTATATGAATTCCCCTTAAAATGTTTTTAACGCATTTTAATTTTGATTTAATTCAAAATCGAATGACTAATTTTGACCTTAATTAAAATCCAATTTAGACTTTAAAATCTTAAGGTCAATTTTGACTAATTTCAAAATAAATTTTGACTTAGAGTAATTTGACCAATTTTGACTTTAATATAATTTGATGAATTTTGACTTTAAAATAAAATGAAGGGTCAAGTTTGACTAAATCAAAACTCACATAATCAATTTTGACCAATTAAAATCCCATGGTCAAGTTTG
This sequence comes from Dorcoceras hygrometricum, assembly GCA_001598015.1. NCBI lineage: Eukaryota > Viridiplantae > Streptophyta > Magnoliopsida > Lamiales > Gesneriaceae > Dorcoceras > Dorcoceras hygrometricum. The sequence continues at coordinate 9,699 of KV003227.1, read as the reverse complement.
ATTTAATTAAATACCCAAAGACTCCAATTTTGATTTAAAAATTTAAAATAAGGGATAAGGTCTAAATTAATTAAAAGTATGACCAAAATAATAGACTTTAAAAGATTTGACCAAAAACATAAAATTTGACCCTTATCTTTAAAATTAAAATAACCGGTCCAGAATTAATAACTCGAACCATATTTAAAATATTTGAAAAAATCTTAAAATATTCTTAAAACATCAAATAAAGTCATCCACAAATTTTGGCAACCCAAGAACTCAAAATCTCAATTTTCACAAAAATGGCCCGATGAGGCTCATTTCGAGCGACAAAACGGTAAAAATAATTAAAAACCATTTCTTAACCAAATCACTCCCTGTTTCGACCCACATTACCCTAACTCAATATCCTAGTTCCTGGAAAAAAATAAATTAAAAAACTATTCAGTACGTGACCAACCCAATGCCCGCAATCCTACTGCTCGCGTGCAGACTGCAACCAGGACATGTGCTAGCCATAAATTCATAACTAATTCGTTCCTCGACCAAATCACTCGTCGTTTGGACCTACGTGACCCTAACTCAATGTGATATCTTTTTAAATCAAACTCGACCACATTGGCTGCATGGATCGACGTATCCGATTCCAACAACTCTACTGTCGCACACAAACGACAAGGCAGGACACATGTTGATCACAAAATTCGTAACTAATTCGTTCCTTGACAAAACCGCTTCCTGTTTGGAAAACGTGATCCTAACTCGATGGAATAACTATCTGGACCACCCTTGGACCAAACCCTATCCCCATGAGCCACCCATGATCGAAGCATTTCAAGAATGAATCAAACACGTGTTGAAAAACATGATGCATGCATGGATCTCAAACCTTAAACATAGATCTAATAAAAATAATACAAATCATGCACATAATTTTAAAAAAACAGTATACTATAATTTAAATGGTAAGAAATGGAATTGACATTACATGTCTGGCTTGGAGAAAATTAAGATCTGCGAGTTACCGACGTTGAGGACACGTGATCGGGATCGAACCGCCTTTGAATCACCAAGCTCTTTGAAATTTGATGGTGGTGTGCTTGAGGGGAGGAGGGGACGGCTACAAGATATGGAGGAGGCTAGGTTTTGAGTAATTTTGTGTTTTGAAATAATGGGGTGTGACACAATTGGCCTCTAGAGTTTAATTAATAAGAGAAAAAAAATTTTGACATGTTTGCCCCTCCCTTAATTTGATAAGATAATTAAAACTCTAACTCAAGTTTTAAAATACCAATTTTCGAAATAATAGGTTCCTCAAACTTTAAAACAAATTAAAATCCATTAAAACAGCCTGTATAGACGAAAAACGGGTTCCCATCCAAAATAAGAATAAAACCACAATTTTTTGGAAACTTGCTACTTAAAAATAGTAAATTTATTCTTAAAAATCTAAGAACTTAAAAATCTTAAATTATTTTCATCTCGGTCGACCCTAGTCTCGTCCACGTGTCTGTAACTCAACAGGCTAAAAACGTGACATACATACCATGCAATATGGAAATCATAAATACATCACACAAAATGGCATGTAATCATCTAAAATTATTTATTTCTAGTCATGCACTCATTTCTATGTATTAATGAATTTCTAGGCATTACAATTCTCCCCCCCCTTCAAGGAATTTCGTCCCCGAAATTAAGTACGTACCGAAAATCCCTGGGTAGCGCGTCCGCATATCGGCCTCAGTCTCCCTGGTAGCCTCATCCTCTGAGTGAGTCTGCCACAGGACCTTGACCATCGGAATACTCTGCGCTCTCAGCCAACGCTCCTCTCGAGCCAAAATCTATACTGGTCGCTCCTCGAATGACAAGTCAGGCACTAACTTGAGTGGCTCAAAGTCCAAAACGTGCGACGGGTTCGAAACATACTTCAGCAGCATCGAGATGTGGAAAATATTATGGACCGCTGACAAACTGGGTGGTAACGTTACTCGATACGCCAGAGTACCAACCCTCTCCAAAATCTTGAATGGCCCAATAAACCTCGGGCTCAGCTTGCCCCTCCGGCCAAGGAGCATCACGCCATTCATGGGCAAGATCCTCACAAACACATGATCCCCAACAGCTAACTCCAGATCTCGTCGTCTCTGATCGGCATAAATATTCTGACGACTCTGGGCTGTCCACATCCGAGCCCGTATCCTGATCACAATATCTGCGGTCTGCTGTACCATCTCTGCAGCGTCAAAACTCTCTCTCCAACCTCGTCAAAGTGCACGGGAGACCTACACCTTCTCCCGTACAAAGACTCATATGGAGCCATCCCAATCGATTCTTGAAAGCTGTTGTTGTACGTGAACTCTACCAGAGGCAATCTCGAGTCCCACGTACCCTGGAAATCTATCACACAAGATCTCAACAAATCCTCCAGAATCTGGCTGACTTTCTTCGACTGTCCGTCTGTCTGTGGATGAAAAGTTGTACTGAACGACAATCTAGTCCCCAATGCGGCATGTAAGCTCCTCCAAAACACAGATGTAAATTTGGTGTCTCTGTCAGACACAATAGAGACTGGTATGCCATGTGGCCTGACAACCTCTCTGATATAAAGCTCCGCGTACTGCGTCAGGGTGAAAGTAGTCCTCACTGGTAAGAAATGCGCTGAATTGGTGAGTCTGTCCACAATCACCCATATCGCCGTGTACCCTCTGGTACTCCTGGGAAATCCAACCACAAAATCCATCGTGATATGCTCTAACTTCCACTCAGGAATAGGGAGTGGCTGCAGCAACCCTTCGGGTCGCTGATGCTCTGCCTTGACCTCCTGACAGGTCAAGCACTCACACACAAATCTCCCAATATCCTTCTTCATCCCCGGCCACCAATATAGCGTCTGCAAATCTCTGTACATCTTCGTACTCACAGGGTGGATGGAGTACGTTGATGCATGAGCCTCAGCTAAGATCTCGGCTCTCAACTTCTCAGTACTCGGCACCCACATATGACCTATGAAACGTACAATCCCATCCTCAACTGTATACAAGCCTCGACCTCTGGCCTCATCATGCTGTCTCCACTGCTGCAACTGCTCATCAAAGGCCTACGCATCTCTAATAAGCTCTCGAAGAGTCTGTCGAATAGTGAGCACTGCTAAACTCGGTTTGTTAGAGTATATGCCCAACTAGCCAACTTGTGGCGTGTGGGTTTTATAGACTCTTGTACAAACAGTCTTTATATATGATATTCGCATTTACTTATATGGCATTCTTTACTTTCATTATGTGTGTAATGATTTATAATTGCGTTGAATAAAGACCTAGGATGCACTAAAGCGTATGTTAGATGTGATAGTGGGTATGACGGCTATCATGAAACACATCTAATAGTCGCTATATATTCTGAACATGTTCCTAGTCGATTGGGCCGTCAAAATGAGGATAAGGCCGCCCGAGTTCGAGACAAGTATCTGCGATGCAAAGTACCATGTTTCATTGGTAGGGGACATTGTGATGTTCTGAGTATGCAGATAGATAGTGACCTGGTGATCTATCGAACTACCCTCGTTCGGACTTTCCAAGTGGTTACCATTTTTCGAGTGGATAAGTCCGAGGTCTTGGTTAGGGAAGCATCCATGTACACTACAAACTCCTCATGATCCACCGACATCGCTAACATTGGTGCTGAAGTGAGGGCCACCTTCAGCTGATCAAAGCTCTTCTGACACTCGGGACTCCACACATACTTCGCCTTTTACTTGGTCAGGACTGTCAAGGGCACTGAAATCGAAGAGAATCCCTTGATAAACTTGCGGTAGTATCCTGCTAACCCCAAGAAACTGTGAATCTCTGCTGCATTCCTTAGAATCCCCCATTTCTGCACTGCCTCCACCTTTGGGATCGACTGAAATACCATCTCTAGAAACAATGTGCCCCAATAATGCCATCTGCTCAAGCCAAAACTCACACTTGCTGAACTTAGCATACAATCTGTGCTCCCTCAACGTCTACAATGCTGTCTGCAAGCGCTGCCTATGCTCCTCGAAGCTCCTCGAGTAGACCAGGATGTCGTTGATGAAAACAATGATGAACTAGTCTAAGTACTGTCTGAATACACTGTTCATCAGATCCATGAAAATCGATGGGGCATTCGTCAGGCCAAACGACATCACCAAGAACTCATAGTGGCCGTAACGTGTCTGAAATGCAATCTTGGACACGTCCTCCTCTCTAACTCTCGACTAATTGTAGCCAGATCTCAAATCAATCTTCGAGAAAACCGAAGCTACCTGAAACTGGTCAAACAAATCCTCTATCCTCGGGAGTGGATTTTTATTCTTCACGGTCACATGGTTCAAATTCCGGTAGTCTATGCACAATCTCATGTTGCCGTCATTCTTCTTCACGAACAAAATTGGCGTGCCCCAAGGAGAAAATCTAGGGCGTATGAACCCCTTATCGAGAAACTCCTGCATCTGCTCCTTAAGCTCCTTCATATCGGTAGGAGCTAATCTATAAGGTGCCTTAGAGATAGGCACTGTACCTGGCATCGGCTCAATAGAAAAATCCACCTCTCGCTCCGGTGGAACTCCCACTACATCATCAGGGAAGACATCTGCAAACTCCCTGACTACCTCCACCTCAGACGGCGAAGGGCCTGATGAACCTCCAGAAGCGATGACAATGGGCAAGAACTCTTGAAATCCGAGCTCAACTAGCTTCTTGGTCTGAAGAAATGATATAAATCTGGGCTTCCATGGCCTCCTCGCTGCCTCAAATAAGAAGGCCTCCTGCCCTGGCGGTCTGATAGTCACTGACCTCCGCTGAAAATCTATCACTGCTCCAAACTATGTCAGCCAATCCATACCTAGGATGAGTTCGAATCCTGACATCGGCAAAACGATCAAATCCGCTCTGACCGCATGATCCTGGAACATCATCGTCAACCCATGCACGACACTGGTCTTCGTCAACTCCTCTCCTGACGGAACCGTCACAGCGAGAGATACTCTCAAGCTCTCCGGAATAATCCCCTTCCCCTATGTGAACGTACTCGAAATAAACGAGAAGGTCGCCCCTGAGTCTAGAAAAGCGAGTGTAGTGACACCTAGCACATGGATATCGCCTGTTAAATCAATCCAGTAACCTAAGGCATCGATCTCCTAGCAGTTCTCTACTCGGCAACTAGCGGATCTGTAATCCCGGGAAACTACTTGGGTCCCTGCTTGCGGAACCGCTCAGCCACATCCTCCTCATGCGACTTCTCAGTACGCTCCGACTGCCTCTCTAGCATCCTGCTGATCCCGGCCAGCATATCCACGCTAGCCCTATCCTATGACGTCAACTGCAGAGGTGGGGGAGGAGGAGGTGGATCATCATTCTGTTGGTCTCTGGCACATCTAGGAGGCATACTGGAACCCAAACCCTTCACGTAAATCTAAGTGCATGACTAAGCGTCCAACTCTAAAACTCCTAAAGTAAAATTAATGCTGAAAATGGAACATGCATCATGTGAAAATAAACATGCATCATAAAACTCTAAAACTTACAAACTGGCAGTGCGACTTCCGAGCTCCATGCAGCAGACTAGGACCCCACCAGAACCACCGCTCTGATACCAACTGAAACGAACCAAACTCCAGAAATTTTTTTAAAAACATTTGCGGAATACATAAATTGAAAGTGTGGCTCGTTCCCTTTTAAAACATTTTCTAAGCCATCACTTCAAAACATAAATCAAATAAATATCTCGAATCGTTAAATCATCCATACTGTAAAAATTATACTGCGTCAAAGTACTGAAAATAAACAAGTTGAAACCAACATTTGAAAAGCGTATCATGACTAAAACAAAACATCAATGTGGCAACGGGGTACTGCTACAGCGGACGCTCAAAGGTCCTCACCTCCAGTCGGGACATACACTGCAGAGTCATCACCTGCACCATTTAAACCTAGTGAGCCTAGAGGCTCAGCATTCTCTATCTTTTAAAATAGCAATATACATATACATAAAGTCACATGCAAGCACATACTTGTAATAAAATAACGTTAAAACATGTATTCATGGATGATCTTAAAACCTTGTTCGTACATTTCATAAAGTATCATAACATATAAGGTAAATAAGGCATGACATAACGTAACATGAAAAACGTATGAGTCATATCAGTGAATGCGAGCGGGCGTGTGACTGATCAATCGAAATAACCAATGTACGTGGTGGTGCGGTTCACCCGACCTTACATCGGGATCCCTCACACCTCTATGCTTGCCACTTCACCATGTCATGATCACATGGATCACAGGCTCATAATCACACATTAAAATAGGGGATCCCTGGGCCCGGCTACCCGGCTAGCTCCCATCATTAAACTTTGCCACATCACTTCAATCCCTCGGGTTTTATCTTAAATATTTCATGCCTGATCGTTTCGTAGAATCTCATGATGCGTGAATTTCTTAAATTCATGCAATTTAAAAGCTTAGCCCGTCAATGTATATTTAGTCCTTTCCTTTAAAATATTTACGTGCATAGAATACTAAATATATAATTAAATATACATTTACGGGCTTCTACATTTGCTACTTCGGTGAAGGACTGCTTCAGGAGTCTGGCCCACTACTTCTAGACTTAACTTTACAATTATCCCAAGACTTATAAGAATTCCCCTTAAGATTTCTAACACATTCCAATTTTGATTTAATTCAAAATCGCATGACCAATAATTAAAATCCAATTTAGACTTTAAAATATTAAGGCCAATTTTGACTAATTTCAAAATCAATTTTGACTTAGAATAACTTGACAATTTTGACTTTAAAATAATTTGATCAATTTTGACTTTGAAATAAAACGAAGGGTCAAGTTCGACTAAATCAAACTCACATAATCAATTTTGACCAATTAAAATTCCATGGTCAGTTTTGATTTAATTAAACACCCAAAAACTACCAATTTTAATTTTAAAAATTTAAAATAAGGGATAAGGTCCAAACTAATTAAAAGTTTGACCAAAATAATAAACTTTAAAAGATTTGACCAAAAACATAAAATTGGACCTCATCTTTAAAATTAAAATAACCGATCCAGAATTGAAATAACTCGGACCATATTTAAAATATTTGAAAATATCTTAAAATATGCTTAAAACATCAAATAAAGTCATCCACGAATTTTGGCAGCCCAAGAACTCGAAATATTAATTTTCACAAAAATGACCCGACGAGACTTATTTCGAGCGACAAAACGGTAAAAATAATTAAAAATTCATTCTTAATCAAATCACTCCCTGTTTAAACTCACATCACCCTAACTCAATATACTAGTCCCTGAAACAAAAGAGATTCAAACAATATTCAGTACATGACCAACCCGATGCCCGCAAGCCTACTGCTCGCGTGCAGACTGCAACCAGGAAATGTTCTAGCCATAAAATTCATAACTAATTCGTTCCTCGACAAAATCACTCACCATTTAGACCTACATGACCTTACCTCAATGGGCTATCTCTTGCAATCAAACTCAACCACACAGGCCACATGGATCGACGTACCCGACCCCAAAAACTCTACTGTTGCGCACAGACGAAAATCCAGGATACATGCTGATCATAAAATTCGTAACTAATTCTTTAATTGACCAAATCACTTCCTGTTTGGACCTATGTGATCCTAACTCAATGTACTAGCTACCTCAACCACCATTGGACCAAACCCTAGCCCCTTGGGCCATTCATGACCGAAGCATATCAAGAATGAATCAAACACGTGTTGAAAAACATGATGCATGCATGGATCTCAAACCTTAAACATAGATCTAATCAAAATACGTACAAATCATGCATATCATTGTTAGATTAGATGCCCAACTAGCCAACTTGTGGCGTGTGGGTTTATAGACTCTTGTATGAAACAATCTTTATATATGATATTCGCGTTTATTTATATGGCGTTCTTTACTTTCATTGTGTGTATAATGATTAACAATTACGTTGAGTAAAGACCTAGAATACACTAAAGTGTATGTTAGATGTGATAGTGGATATGACGGCTATCATGAAACACATCTAATAGTCACTGTGTATTATGAACATGTTCCTAGTCGATTGGGCCGTCAAAATGAGGATAAGGCCGCCCGAGTTCGAGACTAGTATCTGCGATGCGAAGTACCATGTTTCATTGGTAGGGAACATTGTGATGTTCTGAGCATGCAGATAGATAGTGACCTGGTGATCCATCGAACTACCCTCGTTCGGACTTTCCAAGTGGTTACCATTTGTCGAGTGGATAAGTCCGAGGTCTTGGTTGTACTGATTAGTCCTCACTACTCGAAACATCATTGAGACTCTACATGATAGGCGCCTCACTTTGAACCATTTGCCGACTCATTTGGGGTCATTAGGCGGCGGTATTGGGTGAGGTCCCGATGCATGTAGGAGTCGATGCTTCGTTGTCGAGGATTCACCGCTCGCTCTCATGCGTGGATATCCTATGCTATCTGAGGGGATAATAGTGTATAAATCTCTGGCCAGAGTACTGGATGTGTTTTAGGTAAATGGGTTTACCTAGATACACTCACGATGTCACTATTTGATCTCCAAGATGTATGCATAGATATCGGATCTCTAGCGACTCTCGATTTACCAATGGTCGTTGATCTAATCGGGATATATGTGTTGAAAGGACCGTACTTTATGCTAACCACGACCAACTGGTTCTTGCAGACACTATCACCAATGGTCGTTGATCTAATCGGGATATATGTGTTGAAAGGACCGTACTTTATGCTAACCACGACCAACTGGTTCTTGCAGACACTATCAGTGATACCTATAGGATCATGGGGCGATGTTGCTAGACGCTCTTACCATGATCCGTTGGGCAAGTCCGGAATTGTGATTCCGGAGCCACAATGGTTGTGGGCCCACGGCTAGCTGTATCCTCGAACCATTGAGGGTCACACAAGTACTGGATTCGAGATTCCCGCACGGATACTCAGCTCAACGTGTTGAGCATACGAAGAGGATTATGGGAGTGCGACTTCCTAAAAGGTCAACAGAGGTCAAATCGTGATTTGCCGATGTTGAGGGGCAAAACGGTCATTTTGCACTGGGGTTCTGAAAAATGGTTTTTCAGATCATAGTATTCAGTTTTGGAAAATGAGTCGATCCGTCCGATCTGATCGGTGATCGGAGTTACGATGAAGTCTCGGTGATGGGGATGAACCGAATGTTCATCCGTTGGACCAGGGCCCGTTGGGCCGGATCCAAATCCATCACCAAGTCTATTTAATTAGACTTAACTTCATTATGACAAAATAATTAGACAAACCCTAACCCTTAAACTCCAAGTGGCCGCCGCCCCTCCCTCCTCTCATAAGCCGCCGCCGCCGCCGCCTCTCTTCGCCGGAAAATTGTTTCCGGCCAATTTTGACGTGGATAATCCGTCCGTGCCAATCTCGTCAGGCCTTCTAGTGCAGGCTGACGAAGGAGTCTCGTATCTGGTCGTGGACCGGATTGACGTTATCTACCGCAGCCTACCGTGAAGTGCCGGTTTCCTCGAGAAACTGGTCAGAGCCAGGCACGAGTTGCCAGCAAGGTAGCAATCTTAAACGCCCTATGAATGTCATAGATCTGTTTATTGTTTTGAAACTGTATTGATCATCTCCTGGCAATTTTTGTTCTTCCGCTGCCTCGCCGGGAGGCGTGAACCGGTATCC
>KV003226.1:1486-30851 GCA_001598015.1 Dorcoceras hygrometricum | reverse complement strand
CTGCTGAATTTTGGAAGACAACGCAACTGCTGAATTCTAACAAAGGAATGCAGCTGCTGAATTAGTTCAATAGGAATGCACCTGCTGGTGTTAACAAAGAAATGCACCTGCTGGTTTTAGCAAAAGAAATGCACCTGCTGGTTTCCAAAAGAAATGCACCTGCTGGTGAACAGTGCACCAACTGGATTTTACGATAGAAATACAACGACTGAAATATTTCAATAGGAATGCACCTGCTGATGTACAGTGCATCTGCTGATTTTATGAAAACAACGCAACTGCTGAATTCTAACAAGGAAATGCAGCTGCTGGTTTTAGGATAACAATGCAGCTGCTGATTTTCAACAAAGAAGTGCAACTGCTGATTTTAACAAGGAAAGATGCACCTGCTGATGAATAGTGCATCTGCTGATTTTACGATAACACTTGTAATATCGAAACAATGATCACGCTACCAGCCGTCGCCTATTAAACCAGACTTTATATTGATTCAACTAGCAACTACCGATTACACAATCATCAAATCCCGATATTACAGCAAAAAGGAAGAACGTTCGTAAACATTATAACAATGCAGCTGCTGAATCTTAACAAGGAGATGCAGCTGCGGGAACATAACTCGACATTTGTAACATCAAAACAACAACTATGCCATCAGTCGTTGCCTATCAAACCATACTTTATAATGGTTCAACTAACTACCGATTACACAATTATCAAATTCCGATGTTACAACTACTGAAAGAAGAACATTCATAACATTCTGGGAATAAACTCGAACCCTCAGTACTTTTAAAACATCATAAACTTTCTGGAAAAAATCTGGAAGCATCAAAACATCATTTTGAACCTATCTTTCTTTCCTTTTCATGTATAAATCATTTTAAACATGAACTTTAAACATACTGTAACATATAGGCAAGAAGACTCAGAAAACTCCCTTCTAACCATTTTAATTTGTAATGTACCAAACCTTTTCCAAAAGAAATCATTTCACCTCCTTAAAGATATTTTCAATCCATTTCAATTAAACTAGCTCGTGCATCACCCTTGGAGTCATCCGCTGGAACCTGCTACGTCACACTATTTTCTGAAATCAATTAATTTCAACAATGCATAACATATTTTAGAAATGCCATTTTAAATAAACAATATTCATATCGTGGTCCTATGAATTTTGGGGCGTTACAGTCTTCATAGATGATATTTTGGTGTATTCGAGGAATTATAGAGAGCATAAGGAGCACTTGAGTTTGGTGTTGCAGAAACTGAGAGATTCACAACTCTATGAGAAGTTCAGTAAGTGTGAATTTTGGTTGGACAGAGTAATCTTTTTGTGTCATGTCATATCTGCGCAAGGTATTTCGATGGATCCTAGTGAGGTCGAAGTAGTTCTTAACTTGGGGCGACCTAAGAATGTTTCGGAGATCCGTAGTTTCTTGGGTTTGGCTTGCTATTATAGGCGTTTCATTGAGGGTTTTTCTTCAATAGCCAGGCCCACGACGCAGTTGATCCAGAAGGATAGAAGATTTCTGTGGACAGACGAATGTGAGTCAAATTTTCAGTTACTCAAGGAGAAGTTGACTACTGCTCCTATGTTGGCTTGGCCTTCGGGTTCTGGAGGTTTTGTGGTGTGCTCTGATGCATCTCTGAATAGTTTGGGCTATGATTGATGCAACGGGCGTGTGATAGCCTATGCGTCTCGACAGTTGAAACCGCATGAGACGAGATACCCCGTTCTTGATCTAGAGTTGGCCACTATTGTTTTCGCCCTGAAGATTTGGCGTCATTACCTGTATGGTGAGAAATTTGTGGTGTACAAAGACCACAGAGTTTAAAGTATATCTTAACTCAGACAGATCTGAACATGAGGCAACATCGTTGGATGGAGTTGCTCAAGGATTTTGACTGTGAGATTCAGTATCAGCAAGAGCGAATGAACTTAGTGGCAGATGCTTTGTGTAGGAAGACGCAACCGGCGACGTTGACGTCGTTGAGTATATCCAAAGTCCATGAGCATTTGGCGACTTATGGATGATGTTTTCAGCCAGATGATCAGTACTTTGTGGTTTCTTATTTTCAGGTTGAACCACAGATTGTCGCAGACATTAGAACAGCACAGAGAACCGACCCATATATTCATGAGTTGAGGATTAAAGCCCGAAATGGTCAGTCGGAAGATTTTTCTATTGCTTCTGATGGATGCCTGAGATTCCGTGGTGGATTGGTTGTTTCTAACTTGATCGATTTGAAAGAATCCATCTTGAATGATGCTCATTGTAGTCGTTATAGTGTTCATCCGGGCGAGAAGAAGATGTACCATGCCTTGAAGTCGCACTACTGGTGGGAAGGCATGAGGAATGACATTTCTGGATTTGTAGCTCGATGTTTGAATTGCCAATAGGTCAAGGCTGAGAGAATGAGACTGGTGGATTGTTGCAGAGTTTAGAAGTGCCTCAATGGAATTGGGAGCACATCGCCATGGATTTTGTGACGCACTTGCCTCGATCGAATAGGGGATGTGATGTGATTTGGATGGTTGTTGAAAGGCTTTCGAAGTCAGTGTCCATTTCATTCCATATGATGTGAGGTGTTCCATGAAGAAGATGGAGAAACTGTATTTGACCATGTGGTTAGATTTCATGGAGTGCCTATTTCAATAGTGTATAATAGAGATCCACGATTTACTTCTCGATTTTGCAAGAGCTTGCAAGAAATGATGGGTTCGAGATTGGCTATGAGTACGGCTTATCACCTCAGACTGATGGCCAATCCGAGAGGACCATACAGACTTTGGAGAACATGCTGCGAGCGATTGTTATGGATTTTCACTTGTGGCTGGCAGGATTCTTTATCCCTGGTAGAGTTTTCGTATAATAATAGCTACCAAGTAACTATCGGGATGGCCACATTTGAAGCATTGTATGGTCCAAAGTGTAGATCATCGATCTTCTGGGAAGAGATTGGTGAGAAATAGTTATCTACTCCTGAATTTGTGCAGCATATGAAGGATCAGATTGAGCTGATTCGAAGTAGACTGAAGGCTGCACAAGATCGTCAATATAGCTATGCTAACAAGAGACGCAGACCTTTGGAGTTTGAGGTTGGCGATCGAGTGTTTTTGAAGGTTTCTCCTTTCAAGAGCGTGATGAGATTTGGACTTAAGGGCAAATTGGCTCCTAGATTCGTTGGTCTCTTTGAGATTATGGAGAGGATTGGATCCTTGGCTTATCGATTGTAGCTTCCTAATGAGTTATCACCGATGCATGATGTGTTTCATGTGTCAATGTTGAGGAAATATGAGCCAGATCCATCCCATGTGATAAAGAATGAGGAAGTAGAGCTGGATCAGACCCTGAGTTACGTTGAATGTCCAGTGCAGATTCTGGATAGGAAGGAGAAGAAGTTGAGAAATAAGACTATACCATTGGTGATGGTCCAATGGAGCAAGCATGGTAGAGAAGAAGCTACTGTAAGGACTAGAAATTTGTTAGTTGGTGATTAATTAGTTAATCATATCTGGATGAGGATTAACCAAGGGAGACATTAACCATCGGGTTTTCAGATTTGAAGGAGCTGGTTAATCTGTTGGTGATTTGATGTAGAGCAGATCAGATGTGAGCTGTTGGTCGCCATCGGGTGGCTTGGAACAGATTCGATTTGCGCAAGCAGATTTGAGTAGTTGAACCTAGAGCGAGAGGTAATGCGACGTCATATCGTGTTACCAGAGTTGATGCTAGTTGAGTGAAATCTGTTCAGCGGGTGTGAGCAGATGTGCACGTGGACTTGGGGAAGTTACGTGTTGGTCATGGTACTATGTGGACCGGTCCGGTTCGTGAGTTTAGTGTTCGGTGCTATTTCATGTTTTCAGATTTGACCAGATCTGGATGTATGCGAGCGGGTCTATGTGTATGTGTGATATGTTTGTTTTGACGGACTCATACGCAACGTCGTTGGTGATCGCGCGCTAGTATAGCGTAGAGAAGTCAGATCTGAGCTAGCACTAAGATCTGATGTAGCGCTAAGATCTGAGTGCTGGTATCAGCTATGACCTGAGTAGTTGACTTTCATTGTAGCGTTGACTGGAAGATTTATATATACTAGTGTCGATCAACACTTAGATGATTTTAGACCCGATATTTCTTATCTTATTCCAGTAGAGCCTTCAATACGTATACTTTTCTTCGAACCCTTACTGTTCATCGTGTTTGATTTCCTTCGATTGCCGTCGATTTTTGCCGCCGTTTGGAGCAAGGTCGGTGGCGCTGAGCCTGATTTGCATTTGCATTTGCATTTGCATTCACGCATACATATTGAGCCTGATTTCTTAATACCGTGATTGGCCGGCTGAGTCGTTGTGCCTGAATATCACTCCATCATGGTGGTCGGCTGAGTCGTCGTGCCAGAATACCACTAGACTGTGATGGGAGGCCAATTTTTCGTACCTGAATATCACATGATTATGATTCTTGCATAGCTGAGTTGTTGTACCTTGCTGACCAATGATTCTTTGGTACCTCATGCATGACACGACATGATATGTTGCATGTTTATCTGATTGTTGTTGTATATTGCTCTTCGTACTGAGGTTTGACGTCATTTTATTTTCACTATTTGGGTTGCTCTTTGGGATGCTTTGGTATGTGTTGGCCTTTGCAGGATCATCAGGTAACCCAGCGGGACCGAGTGGAGCGTCAGCTGGTAGATCCCCATTTTGAGTCCCTGTGTGATTAAAATATTGGGGATCTGTATTTTATGCATACTTGAGTTGTTTGTATGTCTATGTTGTTATATGGATTTTCGAATTAAAATACTTATTTTAAGTATGATTATTTTAAGAGATGATTTGGTTCATGCCCAAATGAAAAAATTTTAGCCCTGATTTTTATGCTTCCATGCAATTATGATTAATTGAGTAGTTAATCCTTGATTTAGCGCACCGGGCCTGACAGCTCCTTTGGAGTTTGAGGTTGGCGATCGAGTGTTTTTGAAGGTTTCTCCTTTCAAGAGCGTGATGAGATTTAGACTTAAGGGCAAATTGGCTCCTAGATTCGTTGGTCTCTTTGAGATTATGGAGAGGATTGGATCCTTGGCTTATCGATTGTAGCTTCCTAATGAGTTATCACCGATGCATGATGTGTTTCATGTGTCAATGTTGAGGAAATATGAGCCAGATCCATCCCATGTGATAATGAATGAGGAAGTAGAGCTGGATCAGACCCTGAGTTACGTTGAATGTCCAGTGCAGATTCTGGATAGGAAGGAGAAGAAGTTGAGAAATAAGACTATACCATTGGTGATGGTCCAATGGAGCAAGCATGGTAGAGAAGAAGCTACCTGGGAAGTTGAAGAAAAGATGAGACAGGAGTGGCCTCATCTGTTTGAGCGTACGCAGTAGTATTCCAAGTAATTTTATGGCTTACAGATTCGTGTTTTGAGTTGCTTTCGTATCTTGAATTGTGGATTTTGTTAAGCATTGAGACATGCTGGGCAGATTGTTTGTTTTAGTTTTGGTGATTTTATCGTGTTTTCTTCAGTTCTGATCTGTAGTTGTGAGTTGATTTCGAGGACGAAATCCATTTCCAGTTGGGGAGAGTGTAAGGACTAGAAATTTGTTAATTGGTGACTAATTAGTTAATCAGATATGGATGATGATTAACCAAGGGAGGCGTTAACCATCGGGTTTTCAATTTGAAAGAATTGGTTAATCTGTTGGTGATATTTGGATTTGGTGTAGAGCAGATAGATCAGATTTGAGTTGTTGGTAGCTATCGAGTGGCTTGGAACAGATCCGATTTGCGCAAGAAGATTTGAGTAGTTGAACCTAGAGCGAGAGGTAATGCGACGTCATATCGTGTTACCAGAGTTGATGCTAGTTGAGTGAAATCTGTTCAGCGGGTGTGAGCAGATGTGCACGTGGACTTGGGGAAGTTACATGTTGGTCATGGTACTTTGTGGATCGGTCCGGTTCGATGAGTTTAGTGTTCGGTGCTGTTTAATGTTTTCAGATTTGACCAGATCTGGATGTATGCGAGCGGGTCTATGTGTATGTGCGATATGTTTGTTTTGACGGACTCATACGCAACGTCGTTGGTGATCGCGCGCTAGTATAGCGTAGAGAAGTCAGATCTGAGCTAGCACTAAGATCTGATGTAGCGCTAAGATCTGAGTGCTGGTATCAGCTATGACCTGAGTAGTTGACTTTCATTGTAGCGTTGACTGGAAGATTTATATATACTAGTGTCGATCAACACTTAGATGATTTTAGACCCGATATTTCTTATCTTATTCACGAGAGCTTCTCAAACCCTTAATGTTCATTGAACCCTATTTTTTCGATTGCCGTCGATTTACGCCGCCGTTGGGAGCAAGATTGGTGGCGCTGAGCTCCGATTCCTTAGGGCTTTCTATTGATACCAGTTTGGAGACTTGAATCGACGAGTTGAGGGAGAGCGAAGTAGTTGCAGAGTTCGATATCTTCGCGTGCTTTGGTATGTGTTGGCCTTTGCAGGATTATCAGGTAACCCAGCGGGACCGAGTGGAGCGTCAGCTGGTAGATCCCCATTTTGAGTCCCAGTTATATATCATGTATTGGATAAATGAACCAGGGGATGCCCTGTGTGATTAAAATATTGGGGATCTGTATTTTATGCATACTTGAGTTGTTTGTATGTCTATGTTGTTATATGGATTTTCGAATTAAAATACTTATTTTAAGTATGATTATTTTAAGAGATGATTTGGTTCATGCCCAAATGAAAAATTTTAGCCCTGATTTTTATGCTTCCATGCAATTATGATTAATTGAGTAGTTAATCCTTGATTTAGCGCACCGGGCCTGACAGCTCTTGTCTTTGTTCTGTACTTATCCAGATAACAATTTTTGTACACTTTCATGTGTAACCAGATAACGTATGTATAACAATCTTGCTTCGAGCTGGTTTAGGTCTTCCAGATGGTCTGTTATACCATTTTATGCTTCGAGCTGTTCTCTCAACTATTCCAATACCCACTGTTTTATGTGCTCTTTTGATCTGTTTCTGCTCTTCCGAGCTTGAATAAGATCTCTGGGCTGGTTTGACAATAACCAGCTTGACTGAATTATCTTAGCTGGTTTGTCCTCAACCAATGTAACTAAATACCATGAGCCGGTTTGTCCTTAACCAGCTTAGCTCTGCTCTGATCTGGTTTCTATAAACCACGCAGTATATTCTGTCTCGAACTGGTTGATCCATTTCTGAGCTGATTAATCTCTTTTATTTGTCTTCACCAAAACTTATGAAATAAACTCCAACAATTTCTCCCTTTTTGCTGATGACAAAACTTGTACATAAAAAGAGATTTATTTTATTAAACTGTTAAACACTATATACAATAGTTAGCCAGCCGTACACAATAAAACATGAAAAACGAAACCCGCCTTAGGTCACAACAATTTTCAGGCCACGTGCGCTAATACAACAATTAGTCTCAAATATGTGGAAGCATCATAAAAATATGGGCTAAAAATTTTCAATAATGGGCCTGATACAATATCATTTCAAAATACATTCATACTTAAAATAAGAGTTTAACCCATAACTCAACAACAGCAATCAACAACACAACACACGATCCCAAACATAAATAAAGGCACAGGACATCCCCTGGCTCAATATAAATATCAAGAAACTGGGACTCAAATTAGAAAGGGGATCGACCAGCTGAAACTCCACTCTTTCCAGCCTAGTTACTTGAAGAACCTACCAAGGCCAACACAAACCAAGGCAGCCCAAAATAGGGAAAATAAACGAGGTCAACCTCAGTACGAAGAGAACAATAAAAGCATCAATCATATCAGACAATGTAATATATCAATCGTGCAATGCATGAACATGGCTAACAAAAATCATTGGTAGGCAAAAGGATATCATAACGACTCAGCTGTGCAGATCTCATCAATCATCATCATATTGTGATCTTCAGGTACGACGACTCAGCCGACCATCACAAGGCAGTGTGGTATCAGGCACAACGACTCAGCTGGGCAACACATCAAAAACAGCATTGGACCTTTCAGGCACGACGACTCAGCCGGCTGATCACAACATATGAAGGGATTCAGATTTCAAAGGAAATCAGGCTCAATATGTATGCGGGAATACACAACAGACTCATGCTTAATCAATGCATAATATCACACGCATAAAACACAGACATGAGAACAAATCATTCGACAGTCAATACAAAGAACCACAGCTAATACACGATAGAAATATCACAAAGCTGATAACAAAGCTGCTTAATCTAGCTCAATTTGTACCTCAATCAGCTTCTACCTCAACAGATCTTACAACAACAAGGAAGCAGCAACCAACTCAAGTCTACTGCCCTAGAAGCTCCACGGCAACTCAGCAGTGGCTACTACAAGTTCTAATCTGTCAAATTATCTAATTATCAACTCAAATCTGAACTCAAACAGCTTAATTCTAAAGCCTCGTAACTTAACTCAGTTATCTAACTCCAACAGAGCATTACTCAGCTCTCATACGAAGCTTAAATCGGTAAAGAATCACTTACCCAAAGCTGTTAAAGAACAGAAGAACTACTGGTCCACAATCGCGAAGACCTACGAACACTGCAACAACTTCGTGCTCCTCAAATCCGACGACTCCAGTCTCCGAACTTGTATCAATCAAAAGCCCTAGAGAATACGAGCTCGGCGCTACCAATCTTGCTACAAACGGCTGCTAAAAACGACGGCAATCGACAAAAATAATGTTTGGGTGAACAGTAACTATCGAGGGTTATCGAGGATGAAGATAAGGAGTATAAGGTTAAAAAATATTCTAAGTGTTGATCGACACTTACATTTAAATCCCCAGGTCTGAACTACAGCAGAAGTCATCATCGACATCAAACGCACTGGTCTACACAGTACCGTTGACCAACTTTGACATATGAACAACTCTGAACCACTGACCATCGCTGACTTCCTCGACTAGAAGCTCACGCCCGCTAAACAGATCTCACTCACTAGTGCCAAGTCTGAATACGCAATACGACAGTGCTTCGCTCCCTGCTTGCGACAACTCATGCAAACACACCAGGACACATCTGAACATCCAGATTTCGCTCAAATCTGAAATTCTAAAACTCACCAAGTCCTCAAACCTGAAAAATCGATACTCAGAAACTCAATTAGCTAATTCTAAACCAAATATAATTAGCTAACAAGTCATGCTTAGAAAATCTAGTCCTCACAACAATCTTCTCTTTTTTCTGCTCGTCCCTTCCTCCTTTTTGGCATCATGGATCTCTTTCAGACACTCAACCATTTCAGCAACCTGCTACGTTTAACAACGCAATATCACCCGCAAGGTCCTGTCAGCTATCAGCAAAGAAACGAACCAGACTAGTCTCCAGCCCGTCTATCTTGGTCTCCATCTCATACAGCTTGTATAGTACTGAAATCCTCAGCTCAAACAATTCAGATACCAGCTCGGTCTCAGCCCAAAACAAAAACTGATCTTCTATTTTGGCCAGAATTTCAATGGGCGTTATGGCCGTGACATTATTTAGCCTCACCGCAGTGCGGAAGTGTATCCATTTGTAATAATTACACATCTTGCTGGATACATCTTCCCAATATGATTTGAGCACCATCAAACAGTGCTCCTCCACTGGGTTTGGTCGGGCAAAAGTTTCCAAAATCTCCTTGCCCTTTGCGGCTGGGTCTATTTTGGTCAGGAAGTGTGTTGCCCAGTTGATCTCCCTGATCTCCACGGGAGCAAAGATGCCCTTGCTAGCAGAAGTTATGGGCTACTGAGATGGGTGTACAGATGCAGATATGACCACTACAGCATGCTCATTGTTAACAACCTCTATCTCCGTTTTGTCAGTACATTCTACATGCTCTTCCTGGTCAGTAGCTGTGGAAGCATTATCAGCATGTCCCTCCATTCTGAAGTTGTCTTCATATTGGCTTTTGGACCACCAGAGGTGGAAGCATCATCTGCCCCAGCCTGAATGTCAGGAATAGAGCCAGGATTGAATCTTGCCTGGTCACCAGCTGTTCTTTGTGCCGGCTTGGTCCTTTGTGTCCTTTGTTTCTTCATAATTTTCATCAGAGGAAGAGACATCTTGGACTTTGAATCCGATGATTCCACAACTTTTTTTCGCTTTGGTGAAGCTTTTGCTTTCTTATCTGCACCGAGATTTGCCAACGGGCAGGAATCCATGTCTGAGCTGGTCCCAGACTTGGATTCGCTGGAGCAGTTTGGCTCCTAGCCTCCACTGACTTTTTCACAACCACCACCTGCTTTTTTACCATTGGAACAACCTTTTCATTATTTTTCTTCCTCTTCTCAATAGCCGCCTTCTCTGGATTTGTTGTCTCACCAGCCTCCTTCTCAGTCTTGTTAGTGAGAGACTGAATACTATCGACAGTGGATTGTTGTTCACTCGCTGTCGCAACCGATCTCACCAGCTGGGCCAACACCCAGATTCTTTTTCATATAGGTGCGAACAGACCTATTGTTTCAACACCTTGATGGAGTGCTATTTCACAGACTCCCCGAAGTCTTCTTTCACCAGTCGCTCCAACAAAACACTCAACTACACCGCAGATCCTTGTGACTGCTTGGTAGGTGTATACACCACCGCCACCAATGTCTGGAACAAAATTTGTCCCTAGTTCACCTTGAGACCGACACTGATGGCCACCATAAGATCAAACTTCTCACTGGAAACTACGTCAAAAGAACCAGACTTGGCGCACAATGCCTTGGCCACGATATCATGAAGCAGTCGATACTCCACCTTCATTTCTTTCTTCTTGTTTGGTGCCGTAAACGGCACATCCATACCAGAAAAACCTCATCCTCATTTTCGCAAATATCGGGGCCGGAAGATCGATAATGCTAACAATCCCCTCTGTGGGCAAACCAAACGCCTCGACAAAAATGTCCTTCGTAATCACCATTTTCCTATTTGCGACGAAGCTCAAAATTTTCCCCCCGATAACCTTTGAGTTAGTAAAGAACTCAGTCACAGCACCATAAAACACTGAAATGGACACTTCTAAGAATCCATTAAGCCTTGTTTCCTCCAGGGACATAAACATTCTGACCATCCCAGTGTGCTCCATGGCGAGCACGGAGGCGAAATCAACCTGCATGGCATTGACAGAAAAGGAAGCAACCATTTCGATAATTGAAGGGTTAGGAAACGAAAGCAAAGAAATGCGATTAAATTTCCTGCTGGAATGCACGAAATATTTGAAAGCATACTGAAAAATTAGAGAAACTATTTATGTATGAACGAGGAGAGTGAAAGGTTTTAAGTGGACACGTGTCATCATCACATTAAAGAGTCATTCAATTACAGAAAGATGACCACCATATTTAAAATGAATTTTAAAAGGCAAACCAATCTCAACCATTCGATTTACCATACCAGCACAGAAACAATAACTCAAATACCGTGATAACATCACACTGTGTATGTCTCTAAGCTGGACCAGATCAGCAAAGAGCTTACCAGCTTGGTCAGCTTGGAAACAAACAGTAGACTTTTGTATTATCTGTTTGAATTTTTTTGTTCCCCCTGAACATATGCATGCTGAACACAGTCAAGATATATCCAAGAGACCTAAAATGTTTCTAAAATAAGAAAAAATAGCGTCCGATAAAGGCTTGCTGAAGATGTCTGCTACTTGCTGATCTGTTGACATATGCTCCACCCGAACATCTTTCTTTAGCACATGGTCTCTAATGAAATGATGGAATATGACAATATTCTTGGTTCTTGAGTGCAGCACGGGGTTCTGAGTGATCGCTATAGCACTTTTTTGTCGCAGAAGATGGATGCTTTCAGTGCATCAACGCCATAGTCCCTTAGCTGTTGTTGTATCCATAAAATTTGAGCAAAACAGCTCCCAGCTGCTAGGTACTCTGCCTCAGTTGTGGACGTCGCAATTGACGTCTGCATCTTGCTAAACTGAGATATTAGTCTGTCACCCAATAACTGGAAAGAGCCACTTGTGCTACGCAGATTATATTCTGGTCAGTAGGTTTAGGAACTAGATGCCATACTTTACTGCGTTTGAATTGGCTGAGTTCATCTTGCATAGCTTATATCCAGCGTGGGCCACTAATGTGACACCCAGAAGTTTACTAAGATTAATTGAGTTAATTAATCGGGTTTAGCATAGACCAGATTTGGCTTGACAGATCTGGGATGAGCCAGATTTGAGTTGGTATGCTTGGCTTAGTTATCGGGTCCGTATAACTCCTTGAAACAGATCTTGAGAGTTGGAGATTTTCCGCGGGAACTGATCAGATTTGAGTGTTGGTCAGTGCTGGGTGTTTGCGCTCAGTTTTGGTGACGAGATCTGGTATCGCAGGCGTTCAGTTGTGATCCAGCGTGTTTTTGTAGCGGATAGCTAAACGACGTCGTTTGGATTAGTTGGAACGACATCGTTTTGCTTTAGCGAGCGAGACTCAGATGTGAGTAGCGTTGGTCGTCAGATTTCGATAGGATCTGAGTATTTGCGATGCGATGCTGTTTAGCATTTCAGATTTGAGTAGCGGGTGACGTGTCCAGATGCGAGAGTGGACTCTGTGCGACGTCGTTTGGGTAAGTCGGGATCTGCTTGGTGTAGAGCCAGATCTGATAGGAGATTCAGATCTGAGTGGGAAATCAGTTTTGAGACTTAAGTGTCGGTGGGTTCTGTTCTTCAGATTTGAGCAGATTTGACCTTTAAATAGAGGAATTTGCCTTCGTTCTTTATTATTCAGCTTCGACACTTAGAATATTTCCCGATAGCGAATCCTGTCGCGATACCCTAGCTACTGTTCACCGAACCTTATCTTCTCCGATTGCCGACGGTAGATAGCTCCGACGGAGACAAGAGTGGTAGCCCTGAACTCCTCTTGTCAAGGCGATTCTTCTCATACCTCTTTCGCAGGCTTGGGATTAGCTGGAAGTGGATCTAGAGACATCTCCCTTCTGTAGTCTGTTAGCATAAGCGTCGGATTTGCTTCTGCCTCAGGTAGCTCGTTGGGTAAGTGTTAAGATCCTATCTTGTGCTACGTTTAGAGCCTTCTGTTGTGCTAGAAGGGTAGGACAGATTTGGTTGAGCTCGTGGCTCCCAATTCGTAGTTTCTGTGCTACTGTCCCAGAGATTTTGTGCGTTGTTGCTTAGCAGGTTCTCGGATCTGTGTTTCTCGGGACTTTCTTTTTGTAATTATAGCTCAGAGTTGAGGTACGGATGTAAGCTTGTTTTACAGCATTGGATTCGGCATGGATATGTGTAATTTCTTGTTGTTCCGTGGTTCAGTGTATGCTTTGTGTTGCTTGTTGTTATTTGTTGCATCTGCATTCACTCATGTATCATGTTGAGCTCAGATCTTGTTAGCCGTGCCATTTTATCTTGATCTGTGTGTACCAGGATGCTTGTTTAGAGGCCGAGCGGGTAACTCCCGTCACCCTCATCTCCCTGCTGGTATCTGTTAGCCACTATGAGCGGAGTGGGTAGCTCCCACACCTCATGAGTTGGGAACAACAGGTTGAGCTATGTTTTGCATCTGTACCATGTGCTAAGACGAGTGGGTAGCTCCCATATACTCACACATCCTGTGGCCACCATTGCTCAGTTGATCTATTGATGTCATTGATTTTGTTCTTGAGATTCCTTTGGATCCCTACCTTCGGTTGTAGCCTCATCTCATGCATAGCATTGCATGTTATCTATTGCTGTCTTATGCTGTTTTATGCTTCTCTCCGTACTGGGGTTTGACCCCATGTCCCTCTGGGGCTGGTGTTGTTTTCCTGTGTGTATTGTTCAGGTTTCCTAGGTTACTCAGCTGTTTTCGAAATTACTTCTGGACAATCAGCCGTTGCAATTAACAGCTTCGCATATTCAGATGTTGATTCAAAGGGGTACGCAATTAGTCTCTGGTTTATATTCAGCAGTTGGGTATCTACTTCAGAAGCGAGTGTATTCAGCAGTTGGGTATCTACTTCAGAAGCGAGTGTATTCAGCAGTGGGGTATCTACTTGATAAGCGAGTGTATTCAGCAGTTGGGTATCTACTTCAGTAGTGAGTATTTTCAAACGTTGGCTACGACTGCTTTTGACTCAGATGTGACTATTTAGGAACTATTAAGACTATGGATTGCATGAGTAACGGAACTAGTATTTCAGTTGTTGAAGTATTTCAGCTGTTGGTATATTCAACTGTGACAGATATTCAGCGATGAAATAGTCGTCCTCTTCAAGAAAGAAACAACAGTATTAAAGGGAAAGCTTTCAGGCGAAAAGGACGAATCGATTCAAGGGCTTTCAATGTTTAAATTGGAAACAATCAATGGTGAAGATTGAATCGTACAATTGCCTGTAATTAAGGAGACACAGTGCTATTTTGGGTAAATAGTACACAATATACAGAGGACGTTATTCGATGTTTGCACAAATATGGATAGACGACATTTTGGCTCTGACGAAGCGTAGATTACCATTTAATGGAGCAGGATATACGGTGGTACGATAAACATATATTCAAAAAGGGATTTTGCTTCCATGGCGAGATTTAATGACCGTTGTGGACGAAGGGTATAAATAACTGGAATTTGAATTGAAGAAGCTCTCGCTTACTCTCGTTCGCTCCTTCACTCTGCAATTCTCTGTCTCCATTAACTCTGGCTCATTCTCGTCTATTGAAGTTATCTTTCTAAAGCTCAAACAGCTACTGGAAATTTACATTGCAGAAATTGTTCTAAGTCCAATATCCTAATCTCGAAGAACACTCACAGTTCATGCCTTCACAGATATTACCTTCGAGATACAACTTCTGGTTACCTTGTGTAATCGAGTTTTATTGTTAAAACCAGAAGATTTACAGTCTCAATAGCTTTGCATTCCATCGTATCATTCATTGTTGAGTCTGTAACAAGCGTGCTACACAAAGCCGTTTGATAGAAATTCTAAGTGTTGTATTCAGCAGTTACATCTGCTTGTTGTTTGGAGTTTCTAGGAGTTCACCTGGAGCAAGGCTCGATGATTGGGTGTTTACAGAGGTTGTACTCATCATATCTTCTAGTGGAACCTTTCTGAAAAGGAAGAAGGGGAGACGTAGGATATTGATATCCGAACTTCCATAAACAAATTCTCGACCCTATACTTTTACATTATCGCATTTATTTAAGCTTTAACTGTTCACTGATTGACTGGCTTATTTCCGCACATTTACTGTTAGCCAAGAAATCAGCATTAAAACTGAGATACCTTAAATCTGGTAACTCGGATTGAAGTTAAGCGGGTGCTTGTAAAAATTGTTTTAAAGGTTACGAAAATATTAAAAATACCAAGGAGTTCATTCAACCCCCCGCCTTCTGAACTCCTAGGCCTGTTTTTCGAGCCATATTGATCCTATCAATTGGTATCAGAGCCTGCGCATCTCAGTTATTGAACAGCTTTTTGTTTGTGCTTTATTATATTCAAATATGTCTACTTCTCACAAAAAAATTCCTATGTTTACCAAGGAGGACTATGTTGACTGGAAGATTCGTATGCAAGTGCATCCTACTGCTCAGGACTATGATATGTGGTCGGTCATCATAGAAGGACCGATGAAAATTATGAAGACAAACTTGTCCTTTGCATTATCTAATGGCGAGCCCTAGTATCTAGAAAAGAACAGACATGAGTACTCCAACGAGGACAAAAACAAAGCGGATCTGGATAACGTGGCCAGGGACATTCTTTATAAGACGCTGGACAAAAACATGTTCAGCAAGATTAAAACCTGCGTCACAGCAAAGGAGATATGGGAGAAGCTGACACAAATTTGTGAAGGCAATGACGAAACGAAGGAAAACAATCTGACAGTAGCTCAACAGAAATATGAGTCAATGAAGATGAAAGATGGAGAAACAATGACAGATTTTGATGAGCGATTCAGCGCCGTGGTGATTGAGTTGACTAGCTTGGGAAAAGAGTATAGCAACCGTGAGTTGGCATTGAAAGTGATGAGAGCGTTGCCCAGGGAATGGGACGTAAAGACGATGGCCATGCGAGAATCTAAAGATCTAAACAAGCTGGAACTGCATGACCTCTTAGTGAATCTAAAAGCTTATGAGTTCGAGTTGGAAACTAGAGCAAAAGCTGGATCCTCAGCATCCCAGCCGACCAAAGCGTTAGCTGCTACAAGTTATGAACAATGCTCTCTAAGCACAGCAAGACAGCTGATCAACTCAGCAACGACGCAATGTCCCTCTTCGTTAAGAAGTTTGGGAAATACTTGAGAAGATCCTACAACCCTTGTACTCCTTATAATAATGTCCATAAAAATGATAAAGTTACAACTGATATGAACTGTTTTAATTGTGGACGTCCAGGGCACTTTGCAGCTGAGTGCAACAGGCCAAAGAAGGAGGATAGATACAAAAGAAATGAGAAGACATATGATAGAAACAAAGAAAGATCAAAAGACAAGAGGATGAGGACAAGAGCTGATAAGAGGCCAAGCCGTAAGAATGATCGCAAAGTACTAGTTGCTGAGGAAAGAAACAAGAACTGGGCTGACACCGATTCAGATTCATCATCTAGCAGCTCCTCATCCAGCGATAGTGAACAGGAGGAAGTTCACTGTCTCATGGCTGATCAAATATCTGACGACGAGGTATTCAATTTTCTAATGTTGAATTTACACGATAGGACCTAATCAATGCACTAAATGATATGGTCCAAGAGTACCGTAAGCTTTCTCACACATTCGAGGAAGTTAAGGCTGAAAACATTGATTGAATTTACACGATAGGACCTAATCAATGCACTAAATGATATGGTCCAAGAGTACCGTAAGCTTTACTCACACATTCGAGGAAGTTAAGGCTGAAACATTGATTTGAAAATAGTTCAGTTGAACCAAGTACTGTTCAACTTGGTAAAGCTGACAGTTTAAAAATCGAGTTGAGTAAGTTGAAGGCTGAGAATGAATTGTTGAGATCAAAGTCTTGTGAGCTCGATCCTGAAATTGAAAAATTAAATTCGATAATGAGCTCCTGGACCCAATCTTCTATCTCTCTAGACAAGCTGTGTGAGATTCAAAAGACAGCGAATGATAGAACTGGATTAGGTTTCAATACTGGTGAAAGCAGCTCTGTAGAGACTTGTACTCAATCAAATCTAGCACATGACAAGTTCAAAAGGATGAGCTTTGTCAAAGCTAGTGTGATACATGATCCATGCGAGTCGGTACGGTATGATGACCAGATCTTGGAGCTATTGAATAAGAAATGAAAAGCTGGTATTGGATATGATAGACCCGAGAGTCCTAAGTCTGGTTGGCTAAAGAACAGACTTGACAAGGAAAAGGCAAAAGCTGGATCCAATTCGTTTGTTCAGAACCAACAAAGACTTGGCTCTAAGAAGGTTAAGTCTGAATGGTCAAAATATCAAACCGAATCTCAACAGATCTCACAATAATTCTGCACAGACCCTTATGGACTATCATACTGGGAGAACTGTGAAGGTAATTCAAGTATGGGTCCCGCAAGGGGTAATCCTATCTAGACCCAAGTAAAATTGGGTACCAAAATCTGTTTGTATGATTGCAGGACAACAGGTACAAAGCTGCTCATGAATCAATCATATGGTACCTGTACAGCGGCTGTGCAAGATATATGACTGGAAAACCAAAGCTGTTATCAGATTTTACTCCACACAAAGGAGCAAAAATAGTCTTGGTGATGACTCACATGGTATCACTGTGGGTAAGGGTAAGCTTACCCACGGTAACATTTCAATATCTGAAGTTCTAGTTGTTGATAAGTTGCATTATAATTTGATTAGCATAAGTCATCTATGTGACAAGGGTTACATAGTTAACTTTCAACAGCACACATGCACAGTTCAGAGTCCAGAAGGACTGATTGTATTGGTAGGTAAAAGGTCGAGGAATACCTACATTATCAATTGGTCAGAACCCATGGGATCTAAATAAATTTGCTTAGCAGCCAACTCTTCCAAGAGCTGGTTGTGGCATAAGAGAATGAACCATCTAAACTTTAAACTCTTGCTCATTTGAGTCAGCATGAAATGGTCTCTGGTCTACCCAAAATCAATTTTTCAAAGGACAAGATCTGTGCCGCATGTCAGCTTGGTAAACAAATTAAATCTACTTTTAAAAAGAAAGGAGGTAAACGTTCTTCCCGAAGCTTAGGGCTTTTACATATGGATATCTTTGGTCCTATTCCCGTAACGAGCTTAGGGGGAACGAACTACACCCTAGTTGTTATTGATGATTTTACAAAATTTACATGGGTGTTGTTTTTAAGGAAAAATCTGATACCGCTGACCAGCTGATACGCCTTTTAAAACGTTTGACAAATGACAGATCTTGTACAGTCAATAGGATAAGAAGTGATCGTGTTACTGAATTTTTAAATCATAAATTAACTTCTTATCTAGAATACATTGGATAAAGCATGAGCTTTCAGCTGCTAGAATTCCTCAGCAGAACGGGCTTGCTGAGAGGAGAAATCGTACTTTAAAAGAAGCTGCTAGATCTATGATTGCTTATTCTGGTATTTCACAAAAATTCTGGGCAGAAGCAGTTAACACAGTTTGCTACACTCAGAACAGATCTATGATTAATAAGTTGCACGGTAAAACCCCATATGAGATCTGGGGTGGAAAGAAACCTGATATTTCATATTTCAGGGTATTTGGGTGTTAGATGCTTCATTCATAATAATTGTAAGAAGCACCTAACAGATTTTGATGCAAAATCTGATGCAGGTATCTTTCTAGGATATTCAGCAGTGAGCAAGGTTTATCGAGTATTCAACAATAGAAGTCTAACTGTTGAAGAGTCAGCACACGTTGTCTTTGATGAGACAAGTTTTAGATCCAACTCACTGCGAGCCTTAACGATCTATGTACACGTCTAGAATCATCCAGCATTGATGACTCAGATGATGACGTGGCACAACAAAGACATTCAGCAGAGATGGAACCAGCACTGGACACACCGCATAACAATGCTCAACAAGATCTAACAGGTAATCCAGTAGTCATCGATATTACTAACGTTGACTCAACGCAGGATCATAGCTCTCCAAGTGTGCCTGCTTCTGGAACTGAAGCAACAAATGCACAATATATTCAAACAGATGTTGCACAGATGTGAACATGAACCATCAATTAGTGACAGACAATCCAGATGTGGATATCCAGCAATACATTCAAGCAGAACAGGAAGCAAATCCAATTGGACTTGATATTCGGTGGAATAGAAATCATCCACCTGAGTAGGTCATAGGTAACATCTCCTGTTCGCACACGAAGCCAGCTATTGCATGATCATTTTGATTCATCTTTCATCTCGCATATAGAACCTAAGCCAATAGATGAAGCCTTAGCAGACCCAAGCTGGGTAGAAGCTATGCAGGAGGAATTAAATCAGTTTAAGAGAAATAACGTATGGAAACTTGTACCTAGACCTTCAAATCATTCAGTTATAGGAACACGATGGGTCTTTAGGAACAAACTGAATGAAGATGGAATAGTTACGAGAAATAAAGCTAGACTGGTAGCCAGGGATTTAGGCAAATGGAAGGAATAGATTTTGATGAAACCTTTGCCCATGTAGCTAGATTAGAAGCTATACGCATGTTCCTTGCATCAGCATTCAAAGATTTTAAAGTATTTCAAATGGATGTTAAGAGTGCATTTCTTAATGGCATTCTAATAGAGGAAGTGTATGTTGCACAACCTCCTGGCTTCGTAGATCATACATATCCAAACCACGTTTATAAATTGGAAAAAGCTCTGTATGGGTTGAAGCAAAAACCCAGAGCTTGGTATGCTACACTGTCCAAATTCTTAATCGAGCATGATTTCACAATAGGCACAGTGGATAAGACTTTACTCAAATTTGTTAAAGCTGATCATGTCTTATTGGTACAAATCTATGTTGATGATATTATTTTTGGGTCAACTAACCCCAAATTGTGTCAAAAGTTCTCTAAGCTGATGCAGGACAAATTTGATATGAGCATGATGGGCGAGCTAATATTCTTTCTGGGCTTACAAGTTCGACAGCTGGAAAATGTAATTTTCATTAACCAAGCTAAATACACGAAAGAACTACTGAAGAAATTTGGCATGGACAACTGTTCAGCAGCAGCGACCCCAATGAGCTCATCAATCAAGCTAGACAAAGACGAAGCTTGTACTGCCATTGAGGTATCATTATATCGTGGTATAATTGGCTCCCTGATGTACTTAACTGCTAGTAGACCATATATCATGTTTGCTGTCTGTATGTGTGCTAGATTTCAAGCAGAGCCTAAACAGTCTCATTATATTGCTGTGAAAAGAATTTTTGTATATTTAAAAGGAACTTCCAACGTGGGTCTTTGGTATCCCAAAGACTCAGGCTTTCAACTAATCGGTTATAGTGATACAGACTACGCAAGAGCACAAGTGGAACTTGTCAATTCTTGGGATATCGCTTGATTTCCTGGTTCAATAAAAATCAAACATCTATTGCAACTTCCACAGCTGAAGCAGAGTACTTAGCAGCAGGAAGCTGTTGTGCTCAGATCTTGTGGATACAACACCAGCTTAAGGACTATGGCATTGATGCTTCTGAAGCGTCCATTATCTGCGACAACACCAGTGCTATTGCTATCACTCAAAACCCTGTGCTGCATTCAAGAATAAAGCATATATACATCAGGCATCACTTTATCAGGGACCACGTGCTAAAGAAAGACGTACGGCTCGAGTATGTGTCCACTGAGCAGCAAGTTGCTGACATCTTCACAAAGCCTCTAACAGACGCTACGTTTTATTATTTTAGAAACATATTATGTCTCCTAGAACCTTGAATTTTCTGTAACAGCTGTTTCTTAACTCAGCTACGAGTCTTTTGTTCAGGGGGAACGCAAAGACCTTCAGCTGAGGCAAGCATATTGCGTTGGGAGGATCTTAATCGTAGGGGGAACCAGGATCTGAATTGTTAAGTGCTACGTTAGCTGAATATGTGGGATCTGGATACACTCAGATGCCACATATACACAGCTGATGCTTATTTGTGATCAGATCCTGCTCTACCCTCAGCGATATATTAAACCAGCTGTGACGTTATACAATATTGGCGCGTGTTTTTACTTTTCACTGTACTATTAAAATATTTAAAAAATCATTTTAAATCATTTTTATTTCCCAATTTTGATAAAATATTTTCAAAATCATTTCAAAATATTGTACGCGCTGTCGGATGATTGACACGTGGTTTGTCATCATGCAAAAAGTCACATCCACATTTTATCACTCCAGTAAATTTTCACTTTCCTTGAATATATTACGGCGTTTCCTATTTACCTTTTCACTTACCTTGCGCATAACTACTCTTCAGTATTCTTGTGCTCGTACTCTCTGTGTGTATTCTCTTGAAAATATTTTTCAGGCGTACTCTCAGTTCTTTCAACCAATCTGAAATGGCATCTTCTCTGTTTACCAACACCGTTCACATTTGTTTCGACTCTGTCCTTGCCATGGACAACCCCGGTATGGTATTGATGTTTGAAGCCTTAATGGCATCTGGCCTAAAGGGATTTCTCGGGTGTCCAACAATTCTTTACGAAGCTGCTTTGGTAGAATTCTTTGAGAACGCATCCATCAGGGATGGTGTGGTGATCAGTACCGTTGGCGATAAACAGGTGGAAATATCTGAGGAGTTGTTTGCTAGTTCATTTGAGTTGTCAGTTGGGATGGTGTGGTGATCAGTACCGTTGGCGATAAACAGGTGGAAATATCTGAGGAGTTGTTTGCTAGTTCATTTGAGTTGTCAGTTGATGCGTTGACAGATTTGTCTGATGTTCCGAAGGATATAGTTTTTGATGTGAGAAGCATCTTTTCTCTCTCTGGTGAACAGATGAGCTCTTCCGGCAAAAAGCGGGAGATGAAAATTGAGTTTCGCCTTCTGAGTGACATTCTGGTGAAAACTATTTCTGTGAAGGCCGGGTACTTCGATGCGGTCACTCGTGAAAGGTTTTTGATGATGACTGCTATAAACGGTGGAGTGAAAATAAACTGGAGCAGGTTGCTGTTCAATATCTTTAAAGATATGGTGACTCCGGGATCAAAGGAAGCCAAGGGTTACGCTATTTAAACCTGCTTACTGCTGAAAAATGTTCCTCTTTTGGCACTGGGAGATTCCAAGGAGTTCCCTGCTTCTAAAATCTTGGCTGACAAGACTGTCCACCGATACATCGCTGTTAATGATAAGCTTGAAGTGGAGGATGTATCGCGGGTGAAAAAGACACCAGTTAAAAGGGCTGTGTCTAGGAAGAGACCAGCTGCTGTGGATGAACCAGTAGTGAAGAAGAAGCGAACTTGTGTTGGAAAAGCTTCTTCTGTTACTGCTAGTACAGCACTTGAGGCAGTACCGATTCAAACTGTTGCACCAATCTCAACCATGCCTCCTTCTGCACCAAACGTAAAATTCAGAAGAGGAAGAGAAGGTTGGCACTAGGTTCTGCTGATGAAATTGTTGAAGAACCAACAGCTGTTGCTGTAGTTCCTATTGAGAATCCCATGCCAGCTGATGCAGATGTAGTTGATGAGGGGATATCCACTGCTGATGATGTGGATAACATCATTGAGCAAGTAATTGCTGAAACCGCTCAGCTGGAAACAGAGGAGGAAGTAACAGTTGTCAGTAGACCAAACGTTGGAGATCAGGAGGAACCAAGAGCTGATGATATGGAGCATTGGTTTAATCTGTCCTACGAGGAATTTGTTTCCAGTGATACTAATAGGAGATTTGAAACAGCCAGTGATACTGATGGAGAACCGGAAACAGTTGTACAGGAGGAGACGGTTCAAACAGCTGTTGTTGAGAAGAAAACTGATGATGAATCATTGTCTCTTGAGGAAACGTTGTTGAAAATTTCCGAGGATTCCGTTCTACCATCTGTTGCCGGAGAGATTACCAAAATTCAGTTTAGCAAGGGGATTTCGATCAAAGGAGTCAATGAAGGGGACTGGTACAAGGCCAGTCTCCCCAAGATTCCTGCTAATGCTAAGGGGAAGGCACCCCTTAAGACAGTAGATCCAGTTAGAGGGAATCCAGCCAAGGAGATTTTTACTTTGATTTGTGTCGATGTCGACTTTCTTGTACAGAAACAGGAGAAAATTATTGATGAGGTTGAACAATTCTTCAATTCTTACAGTTTTCGAAGAATGGCTGCCCTGAATCCGACAGAGTTCTATGCCAAAGAGGAAATGGTTCTATCTTGGGCAGGTACAGATTCTACAAGGGTAGCACTTCAATGACGAGAGTATATAATACTGAAGTTTAGAGAATTGCTTCTTCGCAAATTTTTGACAGACCGAAGCGGCAATTTTGTTTCTGGCCAGCCTTCCACAGCTACCGATATTAAAGTCCTACGAATGCTATCAAAGATTTATCTCTCTGTCTTAGCAGGACTCATATGTCAGGTGATATGGCACTGGGAGATTCCAAGGAGTTCCCTGCTTCTAAAATCTTGGCTGAGAAGACTGTCCACCGATACATCGCTGTTAATGATAAGCTTGAAGTGGAGGATGTATCGCGGGTGAAAAAGACACCAGTTAAAAGGGCTGTGTCTAGGAAGAGACCAGCTGCTGTGGATGAACCAGTAGTGAAGAAGAAGCGGACTTGTGTTGGAAAAGCTTCTTCTGTTATTGCTAGTCCAGCACTTGAGGCAGTACCGATTCAAACTGTTGCACCAATCTCAACCATGCCTCCTTCTGCACCAAACGTAAAATTCATAAGAGGAAGAGAAGGTTGGCACTAGGTTCTGCTGATGAAATTGTTGAAGAACCAACAGCTGTTGCTGTAGTTGCTATTGAGAATCCCGTGCCAGCTGATGCAGATGTAGTTGATGAGGGGATATCCACTGCTGATGATGTGGATAACATCATTGAGCAAGTAATTGCTGAAACCGCTCAGCTGGAAATAGAGGAGGAAGTAACAGTTTTCAGTAGAACAGAAGTTGGAGATCAGGAGGAACCAAGATCTGATGATATGGAGCATTGGTTTAATCCGTCCTATGAGGAATTTGTTTCCAGTGATACTAATAGGAGATTTGAAACAGCCAGTGATACTGATGGAGAACCGGAAACAGTTGTTAGTGAAACAGTTGTACAGGAGGAGACGGTTCAAACAGCTGTTGTTGAGAAGAAAACTGATGATGAATCATTGTCTCTTGAGGAAACGTTGTTGAAAATTTCCGAGGATTCCGTTATACCATCTGTTGCCGGAGAGATTACCAAAATTCAGTTTAGCAAGGGGATTTCGATCAAAGGAGTCAATGAAGGGGAGTGGTACAAGGCCAGTCTCCCCAAGATTCCTGCTAATGCTAAGGGGAAGGCACCCCTTAAGACAGTAGATCAAGTTAGAGGGAATCCAGCCAAGGAGATTTTTACTTTGATTTGTGTCGATGTCGACTTTCTTGTACAGAAACAGGAGAAAATTATTGATGAGGTTGAACAATTCTTCAATTCTTACAGTTTTCGAAGAATGGCTGCCCTGAATCCGACAGAGTTCTATGCCAAAGAGGAAATGGTTCTATCTTGGGCAGGTACAGATTCTACAAGGGTAGCACTTCAACGACGAGAGTATATACTACTGAAGTTTAGAGAATTGCTTCTTCGCAAATTTTTGACAGACCGAAGCGGCAATTTTGTTTCTGGCCAGCCTTCCACAGCTACCGATATTAAAGTCCTACGAATGCTATCAAAGACTTATCTCTCTGTCTTAGCAGGACTCATATTCAAGTGAAATTATATGGTTTACAGTGGGACGGGGAGAGTTGTTCTGTTTTATTTGAAGGAGAAATGCGTGATCGTGGCGCTGTTATTGCCAGATCCAATACCAACTTTCGGTCCCCGTGCTGGATAAGGACCATGATTATGGTTGATGGCTCCTGGGTAATTGAGCCGTGCGCTGATTATTGGAAGAAATTGCCCAGGCCAGTTGTTTGTACAGAAATTTTGCCTCAAATTTCTTATGTCGATACACTCCCTCCAATAAGTGAATTTTCAAAGTGATGAAAAAGAGATGGGCTGACGTTTGTATAGAAGCAGCCCAATTCTTTGTTTCGGGGAAACTACTGCCATGTGGATCACTCAATTTTTGCAGGACTATTGCTGTTGTTGAGCCAGTCTCAGTTTTTGGTTCTCAGAGGTCTACAGTTACCTTTTGTAGCTGGTCTCAGCTATGTACAACTTCTGTCCGGTAAAGTTTATTTAGTGGTTTGAGTACCGTTTTTATCCGCAATTTTGTTTCCACTCTTGCTCTGGACAGATAAGTTTTGAGAGATGTACAGTTAGTTATTCGTTCAGTTTCAGTTGCTCCTAGTGACAGATTTCTATTGCTTCAGCCGTTAGTCAGATTGTACAGATTGCTGCTAGTTCAGTTTTTGAGGATCAGAATGTACAGTTGGTTATAAACCAGCGTCCTCACTCTCCAACTACCTCAGATGATTCTTCTATGCGTTTTGATGACGATGAAATGGCTACTACTCCAATCTCTCTACCCGCTATCTCCACAGATCTTCAAGCATCCTTCGCACAACAACGTGCTTCTATTGAACAACTTCAGTTTGAACAGTTGAGGCGGAAGGATGATATCGAAAAACTCAAGGATATTCTTCTAATGCACATCAGAGACCTTGAGAAGCAGGTTAATGCACGTTTTGATGAACATGATAGGGCGTACAGGGCGTTGCTTACAAATATTCGCAAAGATATACATGATCATAAGACTGCCCTGTCGCTGGATGTTGTTAGATCTCATCAGAAGCTGAGCACTCAGGTGGCTGCTGCTGCTTTAGATAATGTTGACGTTCGAAAGGAGGTCAAAGAGCAAAGAGCTATGTTAACAGACTTGGATGGGCAGGTTTCTACTGTTCGCAGTGAATTATTGGACTTTCGTGCGAAAGCCGAAGAGAATCATCTAAACCTCTCCAACCAACTTGGCTTCCTCGTTGATTACATTAATAGAGGTGGTGATGCCAAAAAGGGGGAAGGTGGCAGTACCAGCCGACCTCAACCGCCTCCTGACGATCAAGCTAGACCTAGTGGAGGCAGCGCCAGCAGAGAAGGTGGTAATAGTGGTGGCAGAGGATCTGAGAGTAGTAGTGGTAGCAAACAAAGAAGAGGCTCTGGTGGTGAATCAATAGATAGAAAACGTAGCAGTGGCGGTGGATCTGGTCGTGTAACCTATGGACCGTATCTACCTCCCAAAAGGAGTGCAGAATATTTGGTCTATGGAGAAAAAGAGTTTTAGGACTTTTTCTTCTGTTTCTTGTACAAATCTTATGTACATTAATCAGTAATGAAATTTATAAAATTTCAGCAGACTTGGCGCAATTTATGTTTGCCTATCCTCATAGTCTAAAGGCTTCTAAGTTTTGTCATCACCAAAAGGGGGAAATTGTTAAGATAAAATTTATTAGTTTTGGTGATAACAAAAATAAGACAAGTGATGAATTCGAAATTACTTCTGGACAATCAGCCGTTGCAATTAACATCTTCGCATTCAGATGTTGATTCAAAGGGGTATGCAATTAGTCTCTGGTTTATATTCAGCAGTTGGGTATCTACTTCAGAAGCGAGTGTATTCAGCAGTTGGGTATCTACTTCAGAAGCGAGTGTATTCAGCAGTTGGGTATCTACTTTAGTAGTGAGTGTTTTCAGACGTTGGATACAGCTGCTTTTGACTCAGATGTGACTATTTAGGAACTATTCAGACTATGGATTACATGAGTAACGGAACTAGTATTTCAGTTTTTGAAGTATTTCAGTTGTTACAACATTCAGCTGTTGGTATATTCAACTGTGACAGATATTCAGCGATGAAATAGTCGTCCTCTTCAAGAAAGAAATAAAAGTATTAAAGGGAAAATTTCCCTCGCAAATGACGAATCGAATCAAGTGCTATCAATGTTTAAATTGGAAAGAATCAATGGTGAAGATTGAATCGTACAATTGCCTGGAATTAAGGAGACACTGTCAGTGCTATTTTGGATAAATAGTACACAATATACAGAGGACGTTATTCGATGTTTGCACAAATATGTATAGACGACATTTTGGATCTAACGAAGCGCAGATTACCATTTGATGGAGCAGGATATACGGTGGTACGATAAACATATATTCAAAAAGGGATTTTGATGATTTTACAAAATTTACTTAGGTGTTGTTTTTAAAATCAAAATCTGAAACCGCTGTTAGAGTAGATGCCCAACTAGCCAACTTGTGGCGTGTGGGTTTATAGACTCTTGTATATGAAAATATTTATATATGATATTCGGATTTGTTTATGACATTCTTTACTTTCATTGTGTTGTATGATGATTAACAATTGCGTTGAGTAAAGACCTGGAATGTACTATACTGTATGTTAGATGTGATAGTTGGTATGACGGCTATCATGAAACACATCTAATAGTCACTGTGTATTCTGAATTAGTTCCTAGTCGATTGGACCGTCAAAATGAGGATAAGGCCGCCCGAGCTTGAGACTAGTATCTGCGATGCGAAGTACCATGTTTCATTGGTAGGGAACATTGTGATGTTCTGAGCATGCAGATAGATAGTGACCTGGTGATCTATCGAACTACCCTCGTTCGGACTTTTCAAGTGGTTACAATTTGTCGAGTGGATATGTCCGAGGTATTGGTTGTACTGATTAGTCCTCACGACTCGAAACGTCATTGAGACTCTTATGTCCGAGGTATTGGTTGTACTGATTAGTCCTCACGACTCGAAACGTCATTGAGACTCTACATGATTGGCGTCTCACTTTGACTCGTTTGCCGAGTCACTTGGGGTCATCTGGCGGTGGGATTGGGTGAGACCCCGATGCATGTGGGATTCGATGCTTCGTTGTCGAGGATTCACCGCTCGCAGACATGCGTGGATATCCTATGCTATCTGAGGGGATAATAGTGTATAAATCTCTGGCCAGAGTACTAGAAGTGTTTTAGGTAAATGGGTTTACCTAGTTACACTCGCGATGTCACTATTCGATCTCCAAGATGTACGCATAGCTATCGGATCTATAGCGACTCTCGATTTACCAATGGTCGTTGATCTGATCAAGATATATGGATTGAAAGGACCGTACTGTACACTAACCACGACCAACTGGTTCTTGCAGGCACTATTAGTGATACCTAGGGGATCATGGGGCGATGTTGCTAGACGCTCTTACCATGATCCGTTGGGCAAGTCCGAAATTGTGATTCCGGAGCCACAATGGTTGTGGGCCCATGGCTAGCTGTATCCCTGAACCATTGAGGGTCACACCAGTACTGAATTCGAGATTCACGCACGGATACTGAGCTCAATGTGTTGAGCATAGGAAGAGGATTTTAGGGAGTGCGACTTCCTAAAAGTCAACAGGGGTCAAATCGTGATTTCCCGCTGTTGAGGGGCAAAACGATCATTTTGCACTGGGGTTCTGAAAAATGGTTTTTCAGATCATAGTATTCAGTTTTGGAAACTTAGTCGATCGGTCTGATCTGATCGGCGATCGGAGTTATGATGAAGTCACGGTGATAGGGATGAACCGAATGTTCATACGTTGGACCCGGGCCCGTTGGGCCGGTCCAAGTTTATCACTAGTCTACTTAATGTAGACTTAGAGGATTTAATCAAAACACTTGATCACTAACCCTAAATCAAAAGCACGCTGCCCCCTCTTCCTCTCTCAAAAGCCGCCGCCGTCGCCGGCCTCCACCGCCTCCGCCGCTAATTGATCGGAGTTGCTCCGATCAGTTTTTCGAGGAGAATCCATCCACGTCGATCTCATCACGCCTTCTAGTGCAGGCTGACGAAGGAGTCTCGCTTCCGGTCGTAGACCTTATTGACGAATCTACAGCCGCCTACCGTGAAGCGCCGGATTTCTTGTAATTCCGGTTGGAGCCAGGCGCAAGTCGCCAGCAAGGTAACTGTCTAAACGCCTATGAATGGTTCATAGTTTGCATTGTTTCGAATTGTATTGAATGTTTCCCGGCCTAATTTTGTTCTTCCGCTGCCTCGCCGGGAGACGGGATCCATATCCGCCACGGTTAGCCAACAGTGGTATCAGAGCCAAGGCTCGGATCTGATCGATACAATACTGCCATATTGCATATGAATCTCGAATTTTTAATCGATAGAAACACAAAAAAAATTTTTTTTTAAGATCGGCCAGCAGCCGCCTCGCGCGGCGGCCCATCGCGCACGCTTGGGCGCGCATGGTGTCGCGCATGGCCAGCAGCCGCGTGCACTTCGTTGCGCTCTGGCCGCGCGATGGTCACCCATGTCGCTACGG
>KV003225.1:14637-33116 GCA_001598015.1 Dorcoceras hygrometricum | reverse complement strand
TATGACTGAATGATTTTTAGGCTAGGTACAAGTTGCCATACTTTGTTTCGAGCAAATTGATTTAATTCTTCCTGCATAGCTTCTAACCAACTTGAGTCAGCTAAGGCTTCATCTATGATCTTAGGTTCTATATGCGAGATGAATGCAGCATCAAAATGATCATATTGAGATAGCTGGCCTCTAGTGCGAACAGGGGATTCAAAATTACCTATGACTTGCTCAGGTGGATGATTTCTATTCCACCGAAGATCAAGTCCAATGGGATTTGATTGATGTTCCCCCTGAGTTGCTGGATGGTTTGCAACTACTGGTTCAGCAGACGCCATTTGATTTGAATTGCTAGCATGTGCGTCTGCTTCCTGCTGGTTTGAATTGCTCGCTGCTGATGCATCAGCAGGTAGACTTGAAGCGCTAGGCGTTGATTGACCAGCAGGTAGCCTTGATGTTTGTTGAATATCTCGTGCTACTGGTTGATCAGCAGGAGATACCACTTGATGATTTCTTGCGACTGATTGTCCAGCAGGTGAACTTGATGTTATATGAAAATCACTTCCTGCTGGTTCACCAGTCAATGGTTGAGCGTCGTCTGCTGGTATATTTGCTTGATTCTTCGACGCTTATTCACCACCAGCAGATGGTACACCTGAAATACGATCCTGCTGGTTCAAGTTAGTTAAATCAATAACAACTGGATTACCTGCTGGATCTTGTTGAACGTAGTTGTGCGTTGTGACCACTGCTGGTTGTTCCTCTTCAACTGATTCTCTTTGTGCCACGTCATCGTCTGAATCTTCAAGAGATGTTGATTCCAAGCGTGAGCACAAATCGTGAAGGCTTGCAGCTGAATTGGATTTGAAGCTAGTTTCATCGAAAACCACATGAGCAGTTTCCTCAACATTCAAGCTTCTGCTGTTGAAAACTCTATAAGCTTTGCTTACTGCTGAATATCCCAAAAAGATACCTGCATCAGATTTTGGTTCAAAAGCTGTTAGATGCTTCTTACCATTGTTATGAATAAAACATTTGCATCCAAACACCCTGAAATAAGAAATATCAGGCTTCTTGCTATTCCAAATCTCATAGGGCGTTTTATCAACCATCCTATTTATCATTGATCTGTTTTGAGTGTAGCAAGCTGTATTAACTGCTTCTGCCCAAAATTTTTGTGAAATGCCTGAGTAAGCAATCATAGATCTAGCAGCTTCTTTTAAAGTACGATTTCTCCTCTCAGCTAGGCCATTCTGCTGAGGAGTTCTAGCTGCTGAAAGCTCATGCTTTACTCCAATGTCATCCAGATAAGAAGATAATTTTTGATTTAAAAACTCTGTACCTCGATCACTTCTTATCCGGTTGACAGTACAAGATTTATCATTTTGTAAACATTTCAAAAGCTTAATCAACTGGTCAGCGGTATCTGATTTTGCTTTTAAAAACACCACCCATGTATATTTTGAAAAATCATCAATGACAACCAGGGTGTAGTTCATTCCCCCTAAGCTAGTTATAGAAACAGGACCAAAAAGATCCATATGTAAAAGCTCTAAGCTTCGGGAAGAACGTTTACCGCCTTTGCTTTTAAAAGTTGATTTGATTTGTTTTCCCAGTTGACAAGAAGCACAAATCTTGTCTTTTGAAAAGGATATATTGGGCAGACCAGAAACCATCTCATGCTTGCTCAATTTAGCAATAGTTTTGAAATGCAAATGGTTCATTCGCTGGTGCCACAACCAGCTCTTGGAAGAGCCAGCTGCTAGACACAAATGTTCAGACTTCACTTGCTCTAACCAGTT
The DNA here is from genome assembly GCA_001598015.1 of Dorcoceras hygrometricum. Taxonomy (NCBI): domain Eukaryota; kingdom Viridiplantae; phylum Streptophyta; class Magnoliopsida; order Lamiales; family Gesneriaceae; genus Dorcoceras; species Dorcoceras hygrometricum. The sequence goes on along the minus strand of KV003225.1, from coordinate 31,326 downwards.
GATAACATAAGTGTTCCCAGAACGCTTACCCACCAACACAGTTAGACCAGTTGAATCCTGAACTGTGCACGTGTGCTGTTGAAAATTGACAAGATAACCTTTGTCACAAAGTTGACTAATGCTAATCAAATTGTAACGCAAGTTATCAACAACAAGAACATCAGAAATTGAAATGTTACCGTGGATAAGCTTACCCTTACCCATAGTGTTACCATATGCGTTATCTCCAAAGACAATCTTTGCTCCTTTGTGTGGAATTACATCCTTCAGCAGCTTCGCATTTCCAGTCATATGTCTAGCACATCCACTGTCTAAATACCACACTTTTGATGTGTCTGCTGGTTCATACCTGCTGACCTGCAATTATTCAAAGCAAAGTTTGGTACCCAATTTTACTTGGGTCCAGATTGGATTACCCCTTTCGGGACCCAGATTTGAACAATCCTTATGGTTTTTCCATTTCTTGGATCCACGAAAGTGTGTGCAATATCACGTGCAGTTCTTTTGAGTTTAGGTTTCTTATGATGATCATATTGATCTCTCTTCTGCTGAAATTTCTTCCAACTCGATTTTACCTTCTTCGAGCTGTGCCACGACTGGTTTGGAACAGATGGTTTGTGACTAGCTTTTGCTTTGTCTTTATCCAGTCTATTCTTTAGCCAGTTAGGCTTGAAACTCTCAGGTTTGGAAAAGCCTATACCAGCTTTTCCATTTTCATTCAGCTTCGGAGAGTTCTGATTATCATAATTAACTGACTCAAGACAATTATATATCAAATCAGCTTTGACAAAGCTCATTTTATTGAACTTGTCGTAGACTGGTCTTGATTGAGTACTTGTCTCTCCTTCACAAAACTCGCTACTGGTGAATCCAATACCAGTCTTATCACTGGCTTGATTTTGGTTTCCACATATCTTTTGGAGAGTGATATTAGCCTTGTTCCAGGAGCTCAATTCTACAGTCGATTTAGCGACTTCAGCCTTGAGCTCGCTGATTTCATTTCTCAACAACTCATTCTCCGCTTGTAGCTTACTTAACTCAGTTTTTAGAATGTCAGCATCCTCTTGTTCATCAGCCCAGCTTTTGGTGCTTTCCTCAGCCACCAACACTTTACGATCATGCTTGCGACTGAAGCGTTTGTTGTTGCTGCTTTTCATCTTCCTGTCGCTTGATCTCTCTTTGTATTTGTCCTTGGACTTGTCCTTGGACTTCTCAACATTTCTTTCATCTTCATCGTCATCACGTCTGTATCTTTCTTCCTTCCTGTATCTATCATCAGTTCTTCTTTCTTCTCGCTTGTACCTATCGTCTTTCTTTGGTCTATTGCAATCAGCAGCAAAATGACCTGACGATCACAATTATAACATTTTAAATCAGTAGATACTTTATCAGATTTGTTATAATTATTGAAAGAAGAGGGAGGGTTGAAAGATCTTCTCAGGTATTTCCCAAACTTCTTTACGAAGAGGGACATGACGTCATCGGAAAGTTGGTCTGCTGATTTGCTCGTGCTGGGAGAGCATGGTTCAGCAGTAACAGCAGCAAGTGCTTTCGTGGTTGTCCCACTCTCTGGGTAGAGCTCTCATCACTTTCAGCACCAACTCCCTGTTGCTATACTCCTTGCCCAAGCTGTTCAACTCTATGATGATAGCACTGAAGCGCTCGTCGAAATCAGCCATTGTTTCGCCATCCTTCATCTTTATTGCTTCATACTTCTGCTGAGCCACTGCCAGCTTGTTTTCTTTGGTTTCATCGCTGCCTTCGCATATTTGCACAAGCTTTTCCCAGATGTCTTTTGCTGTGGTACAGGTTTTGATCTTGCTGAACATATTTTTATCTTTATCCAGCGTATTGTAAAGAATGTCCCTGGCCACGTTGTCCAGATTAGCTTTCTTCTTGTCATCATTTGTAAATTCGTGTCTGGCTTTCTCTAGGAACTGTGCCTCGCCATTTGACACTGAAAACGCAAGATTTGGCTTCATAATCTTTAATGGCCCGTCAGTGATAACACTCCACATCTCATCATCCATGGCAGCAAGATGCGCCTGCATACGGATCTTCCAATCATCATATTCGTCTCTGGAAAACAACGGAATCTTGTTTTGTGAGGTAGACATATTAGATAATGTAAAGAACAAAAACAATTGTTCAATAACTGAGATAACCCGCTCTGATACCACTTGATGGTCCCCGGAAATAGGATCACGAAGTAAATAGGAGTTCAGAAGGGGGGGGTTGAATGAACTCCTTCGATTTTTCTATTTCAAAACACTTTTAAAAAACTTTTGGATTCTCAGTCTTATGCAAACTTCTCAGCCACAAATAAATGTGCGGAAATAGGCCGATTGGTTTGTGAACAATGTATCAATGCACGACTGTAAATAAATGCGTAAATAAAAGTTCAAGTCGAGAGTTTGTTTCTGGAAGTTCGGATATAAATATCCTACGTCTCCCCTTCTTCCTCCTCGGAAGGTAGCACTAAAAGACTTTGATGTGAGTAGCCTTTCTACAAACACCCAATCCCAAAGCCAACAGCCTTGAGAACTCCTAGCGCTTTTCAACACAACTCACGCAGACTTCGCTGCTGGTTTACAATGATTTGAACGTTTTACGAACTTCTTAACAGACAGTTCGTTTACAGACTCTATCAAATATTACAATGAGAGAACGATTCTAGAGACTGTAAATTTCTTCTGGTTTCAACAAAGAAACTCGATAACCAGAAGATAGACTCGAAGGTAATTCGAATGAAGAACAACTTTTGATTCTTCGAGTCTGTGAGCTTTTTGAGATTTCAACAAAGAATAAGCTCTGTAGCAATTTTGGCAGCGTTACAGCAAAGATAGAATAGCGATCGATAGTTCTTCAGTCACCGCTGCTGATATTTATAGTCTTCGATTGCAACGGTAACATTAACTCTCCAAAGGAAATAAATCCCGTTTGAATTACTGCCAAAATAGTACACCGTAATCTCTGCTCCACTCCAGTGTCAAACGCTCATCCTCATAGCTAATTTGTCTTCTTTCCATTTATGTGCAAGCATAGAGAAACGGCCACTGTACACTGTACTATTTACTCCAAATAGTACCAAACTTGTCTCCTTTATTCCAGGCAATTGTACGATCCAATAAATCTCTTCCTTAAGAGCAAACGATCGTATTTCAAATACTTTGAGCTTGCGCCTGAAATTACTTTGGAAATCAGCACTTACTTCAACATCGATGTCAAAAGCTTCGACTGGAAAAACGCTTGGAAGAATTCTTCTGCTGATATGCATACGCGTTTTTCCATCCGCTGATTCCTTTAGCAATAAAACGATGTCGCGTCAACTTAATCAAGTGACGTCGTTTTGCTATCTTCGAAATACCACTGCTGGTAAGCAACAAGTAGTGCACCTGCTGGTTTGTCAAAGGAACGCTTCTGCTGAATCAATCCAAACGCTTTCGTTCCAACAAAACCAAACGATGTCGTTGCAACTTCTCCAAAACGCTGTCGTTGCAACTAATCAACTACTCAGACTATACAACTGCTGAATCTTTCCAAGAAGGCTTCTGCTGAATCAATCAACTACTGAAACGATACTGTACACTTCCACGACGTCGTTCTAACTTAACAAAACGCTGTCGTATAGCAGTCCTTAGCAAAACACGTTGAAACACAAAACTGTATCTGCTGATTGCGATAACAACTTCTGCTGATCTGTAAAGTGAATATCAACGACGTCGTTTAGCACTTCTCCAACTAATTAACTGCTGATCTCTTCGAAAGCTCCAAATGTTGAAATGCCATTTGCAGCAACTGATCGATCAATCCAACTTGACTTATTTTGTTATCACCAAAACTTATAAAAGATTGTTCTAACACTGCCATAGAGGTATCTTTGTATCGAGGTATCATAGGCTCTCTGCTTTACCTCACTGCTAGCAGACCAGACATCATGTTTGTTGTCTGCATGTGTGCTAGATTCCAAGCGGAGCCAAAGCAATCACATTATATTGCTTTTAAGAGAATCCTCAAGTACTTAAAAGGCACTTCCAACGTGGGTCTTTGGTATCCCAAAGACTCAGGCTTTCAACTAATCGGTTACAGTGATGCAGATTACGCAGGTTGCAGGATTGATCGCAAGAGCACAAGTGGAACATGTCAATTCTTAGGGGATCGTCTAGTCTCCTGGTTCAGTAAGAAGCAGACGTCAATTGCCACGTCAACAGCCGAAGCAGAGTACTTTGCTGCTGGCAGCTGTTGTGCTCAAATTCTCTGGATACAACATCAATTAAAGGATTATGGAATTGATGCTTCCGAAGCTCCTATTTTCTGTGACAACACAAGTGCGATAGCGATCACCCAAAACCCTGTGCTGCACTCAAGAACCAAGCACATTGACACAAGGCACCACTTCATAAGAGACCATGTGCTAAAGAAGGACGTTCGGTTGGAGTACGTGTCGACTGAGCAACAAGTTGCTGATATCTTCACAAAACCTCTACCAGACGCTAAGTTCTCCTATTTTAGGAATATATTAGGTCTCCTAGAACTGCCATAAATTTGTCTATGCGCTAACAATTTTTGCAGGTTGAACAGCAACGCTTACATCAGCAGTGGGTCACCTATTAATGGCTCATCGTATTCAAAGGAAATAGATCTGCTTACGTAAGCATTGCTGATAGAGGTTTGTATGTCGTAGGGGGAACATGGTCTCTGTGTTGTTAAGCGTGAAGTCAATTGAACAGGAGAGATCTATCAACAGATATCTCCTGTACACAATTGATGCTTACCTGTTAACAGATTCCTCTCCATCCCACGAAATATTAAAAACAGATTTGCTTAGGTGTGATGTTTTAAAGATTTTGGCGCGTCAATGTTATTTTAATCTTTTCCAGTACGGGTAAAATATTTGAAAAATCTTTTCTAAAAATAGTACGCACCATCGGATGATTGACACGTGTTGTCCTTCACTCACATTGTCACATCAACATTCTTTCTCTCTCCTAACCGTTCATATTCACCATCTTTATTTAAGGCATTTCAAATATTTACTCAAACTTACTGTGAGATCATAATCTTTGCGCTTTATTGCTATCACATTCTCTTGTTCTTGTGCGTTCGAATTTTCTCTTGCAGAATATCATGTTTCAGACACTCCTTGCATTCTACAATGGCATCCGCATTCATCACCTACTCTTATCAGATTAACTTCGAGTCCGTTTTGATGATTCATGACCATGACGGGATGCTCAACATGTTTAAAGCTCTGGAGGCCAGTGGTCTCAGAGGATTTCTAGGCTGTGAATCAATGTTATATGAAAAGGAGCTAGGGCACTTATTCGACACGGCATTAATACAGGGCGAAGATATCACAGGCGTAATATCAGGCAAGTATGTCTCTATTTCACCGACTCTGCTCGCAAAGGTGTTTGACTTGCCCACGGAGGGTATTACAAACTTCTCTGAAGTACCAAAGGATAACGTGTATGATGCACGGAGCTTTTTCTCAAACAAGGGTGTGCAGATTGATGTTCATGGCAAAAAGAAATATATGAAATATGAATTTCGTTTGTTAAATGATATCTTGGCAAAGGCCATCACTGTTAAGGCAGTCTCTTTTGATGCTGTCACCGTTGAACGATTCCAGATGATGACAGCGATTCATTATGGGTTGAAAGTGAATTGGGGCAAAGTTCTGTTTAATGTTTTGAAAGACATGGTGGATAAATCGTAGAACAAAGCCAAGGGCTTTGCTACGCAAATCGGTGTTTTACTGAAGGGTATGCCTACTATTACTATGGGCGATGGTGTTCCATTCCCAAGTGCCAAAATTCTGTCTATGAGAACAGTTCACACCTACATTGACACCAACACCACAATCGATGCTCGTGCGGAGAGTGAGGAGCCTGAGATGGCTAATACGGCCGTGGAAAAGAAGACACCAAAGGCGAAGAAGAAAACTTCATCTGCTGATGAGACACCAGTAGATATTTTTGCTGAAATTACTGCGTCAAAGAAGAGATCAGCTACTGAGGTTGATGCGCCTATCATTCCCAAGAAGAGGCGCACGGGGAAGAACAAGCCCTCAGTTTCCCAAGCACATTTGGACATTGTGCAGGTGGCCCCGGATGTTGAGCCACTTCAAATATTTGATCCTACCCCTGCTGTAGCAGCTGTCCCCTCCCCTGTGCTCAAACGAAAATCTCGAAAGAGGAGATTGGTATTATCCAGGGGTTCTGATGATGAAACAGTGGGAACACAGGAAATTGTCAAAGATGCTGATGCAATTGCTGTTAAGAGTACTGATGAGGTAGAGATCACTATCGAGCAGGTATTGGAGGAGACTTTGATGTTGGGTGCTAGTGAGGAAGAGCATGGAGGACAGGGCGTCGATGAAGCGGCGTTTTCTGATGACTTTGCTCAGTGGTTGGATGATTTTGTTGCCAGGAACACTGAGCCAGAGTTTGTTGAAACAAGAAGTGTCACAAGTACTGCTGATGGCACGAGTCCTGTGGATGTCCAGGAGATGAACAAAGCCGCCACCAGGAGGCAAGTCAATGAGAATATGTCCATTGATGATACTCTTTTTCAAATCTCAGATGACTTAATACTACCATCAATTACTGCTGTGGAGCTTACCAAGATCCGGCTTGGTGAATTCCTAAACATTGGTGATGTTCAAGGGCGTGACTTGTATTATGCCAGTCTCCCGTGAATTTCTTCACATGATAAAGGAAAAGGGATTCTGGTGGATGATGAACCAGTTAGAGGGAATCCAACGAGGGAAATAGTGGAGCTGATTTGTACAGATGTGGATTTTCTAGTTAAACTCCGTGACCAGATTATGGTGGATGTAGAAAATTTCTTTCACTCCTCAATCAATAAATTGACCAATTTTGATGCTTTGCTGGAACTGAGAGAAAAAGAAAAATTTATGTTGGAGTTGGCTGCGACGGATTCTTTGGAGACGGCTGTTAAGAGAAAGATGTACATTTTAGCTAAGTACAAAGAACAGCTGCTCAGGATGATCATGGAGTCTCATAGACAATTTTACATTCCTGGCCAGCCCTGGACTGCCACAACCTCTCAAATTATTGATCTATTGACCGATGCCCATTCAAAATCCTTGGAAGATTACTGACTCAGCAGCATGAGCATGGGTTACCGTTGGATCAATCGTGATTCTCCACATCTTTGATTCCTCTGTTGATAGCAGTGCTATTCTTGCACGATTCTATTCTATAGCAAATTCTACTTGTTGGTAAGCCCGTGATTTTGGTGAATGGAGTTTGGACGCCTGTTCAGGGTCCTGATTTTTGGAGGAGTAGTTGCCGCTTGTCGTTATTCTTGAACAAAATGAAAATGCCAGCACCTGCCATTCAAGAGATTTTTGTTCCGCATGTATCCTTTGTTGAGCCTGTACAATATTGGACAGCAGTCCCGTGGTTGATCAGGATTTGGCAATGGACCAAGGTCTGTGAAGAAATTGTTCAATTTAGTATGATTGGTGGTCTGCGACCAGTGAGGGAGGATATCTGCCAAGATATTACAGTATATAACTTGGGAGTGGAGCATATTCCCACAGATTTTCTCCGCATGTTTGCACAGGGTATGGCTTGTCATAGTTTTGTTGATTCAGTTGTCCAGAGGGACTCGGGAGATATACAGGAAGTTGTGTTAACGGATGTTGAAGAGGTAGACCTGGTTTCCTCAGATGTATCTACAGTCTATCGATCTCCTTCTCCAATTTCACCAGAGGTTGACTCTTTTGAAAATGATTTGCGTTTTGCTCTTGGCCCTGCTATATTCTCCAGTGTTGAACTGGAGGAGCGCTTATATTTTGTTCAAATTCCAGATTCTCCTCCGGCCATTTCTCCACATCATGCATCTAGTTCCTCCTCTACTGATATCTCTATGCACTTTGATTCTATGGATACACCGGTGAATGCCCAAGCAGATACTCAAGCATCCGCATCAGTTGATTTCACTATGTTTACCGATGCTCTTGAAGACCTCCGATCATCTCTTGCTCAGCGCATTCATGACTCCAACTGCGAAATATTATCCAAGGTCAATGTTGTTGAATTGGGTGTTCGTGGGGATCTTCTCAAATTGCAAGTCCAGCTTCGCCAGTCCCTTGAAACTGCGTGTCGGGTTCTTGAAAGGCTAGGTACTGCTCAAGCCACACAAATCACTGATCTCAAGAAGGGCTTGATGGCACCCGTTGGCACTATCTTTCAAGATTTATTTGATATCAAGAAGAAGCAAAGAGAACAAGATACCAAGCTCATTACGATGGATGGGCAAATTGCTGCTATCAGGATCGAATAATTGGATTTTCAATCAAAGATAGCAGCAGATATGTAACGCCCCAAAATCCTTAGGACCATATTTATGCATTTCATAATTCATATGGGCCACTTTGGCAATTTTAAATATCATGTATCTGCTGAATTATTCATTCCAGCAGGTAAGATTTGCGCTACGGCTGATTTCAGCAGGTAACTCCAAGTAGCGATGCACGAGCTGATTATAAAGCACTTGAAAAATGTTTTAAGGAGGTGAAATGATTTATTTAAAGAAGGTTTGGTGTTTTACAAATTAAAATAGATATGAGGGAATTTTTACTAAATTTTGAAGGTGTGTCATGCTTGATTTCTCAAGTAGCTTGCCACTAATCCCTTTGATGGTCCCAGAAATAGGATCACTAAGTAAATAGGAGTTCAGAAGGGGGGTTGAATGAACTCCTACGATTTTCGAAAATTCTTTTAAAAATGTTTTGCAAGCTTCTTGCTTAACTTAAGTCCGAGTTACCAGACTTAAGAATATCTCAGTTATATTCAAACTTCTCGGCCAACAGTATATGTGCGGAAAGAGGCCGATTGATTTGTAAACAGTAAACAAACACAAGTAATTAATTCGTGCGTAATGTAAAAGATAGAGATCAGAGTTTGTTTCTGGAAGTTCGGACTTCAATGTCCTACGTCTCCCCTTCTTCCTCCTCGGAAGGTATCACTAGAAGACTTTGATGAGAGTAGCCTTTCTACAAACACCCGATCCCGTAACCCGCAGCTACGAGAACTCCTAGTATCTCACAACAACTATCCAAGCAGACGCAGCTGCTGATTACAACACTTTAGTGTTTTCAAACGGCTTTTTGAGAAGCACGTTTGTTACAGACTCAATCAAATACAACAATGAATACACTTTGTGAGTACTGTAAAACCTCTGGTTTCTAAGACAAAGAAACTTGATTCAATAATGTGAACCAGAGAGTGACACTCGAAGGTATAACGAAGAATATCAAGTAATTGAAGGTTCTTCGAGTGCTTTGAGCTTTGAATGCTTTCTACGAAGAGTAAGCTCTGGGAGTATTTTGACAGTATAACGAAGAATATCAAGTAATTGAAGGTTCTTCGAGTGCTTTGAGCTTTGAATGCTTTCTACGAAGAGTAAGCTCTGGGAGTATTTTGACAGCGTTTTTGCAATAGCAGTGGCGAGAGATTTCTTCAATTCAAAGTGACTGCTATTTATAATCTTCGTTCAACGGTCGATGAATCCAGATAAGGCAATAAATCCTTTTTGAATTCCTGACAGTAGCGTGCCGTCAATCTTGCTCCATTATATGGTAAATTGCGTTTCGTCAGGGATTCGAGTATCATTTCCATGTGTGTACAATCCCGTTCAAATCGCTTCTGCCAATGTGTACTGTTTTTCCAAAGATAGTACCAATCTCGTCTCCTTGATTTCAGGCAGTATGAGTGATTCTTGTTTTGGCCATCGATCTTTTCCAATATAGTATACGATCGTGTTTGAATCAACTTTACGCTTGTGCCTGAGATCATTTCTATCGACAGATCTCTCCTTGAAGAAGACGAATGAACAGTTCCTTACTGTTGAGAGATTTGTCGCGGCAAACACGTTTTAACCATTTGCAAATATCAGTACTGGTGACGTCATCATATCTATCGTTTAAACAAACTTTAGTACTGATGACGTCATCATATCTGTTGGAAGCGTCGTAGCTGAATAGGAATGGTGACGTCATGATGTCTGGTGGTCTCTTGTGGCTGACGTCATCAAATCTGTCGAAGCAAACGATGTCGTGTTGGACTAACTGTTTGCAAGTCTGTCGATAGCAAGCATTTCTTGTACTGTTCCTAAAAACACACTGTAGCGAGATCTGGTGACACCATCGATAACTAGTACTGTTTCCAGAGCTGTCGAGTAGACTTTCCAAAGCATATGGCCCTTTTTGTTGGTGGAATAATTTACTGTTCCCATTGCTGTTTGCATATTCCATTGCGATGGTAGACAAGAAGCTGTTGGCAGACATCACCATTTAAAAGGGAAGGAATCTGTGACTGAAATAAAGTCGTGCAAATTGCCTCAGTTCAAGGAAACAAGATTTGTACTATTCTGGGAAATAGTACAATTGACAGAGGAGAATTGCACGGAAATGGAAAGAAGCGACGAATTAGCCTTGTCAAGCGCAGAAGAGATTTGGAATTTATCTAACGGCTATATTCGAACAGAAGATATATATTCGAGGAGTTTGAAGGAAGAAAACAGATGTTGCTGGCGCTGTGGCGCTGTGAGGCTGTCTCAGGCAAGTCAGTGTCTTTCTCACCAACTATGTTCACAACAGTGTTTGATTTGCCCTCGGAGGGGATTACGAATTTCGCTGAAGTACCAAAAGAAAAAGTGTATGATGCGCGGAGCTTCTTCTCTCAAAAGGGTGTACAGGTTGATGTTCATGGGAAGAAGAAATTTCTGAAACACGAATTTCGCCTGTTGAACGATATCCTGGCCAAGGCCATTACGGTAAAGGCAGGTTCTTTCGATTCTGTCACTGTTGAACGCTTCCAAATGATGACAGCAATTCACTATGGATTGAAAGTGAATTGGGGACACGTGCTGTTTAATGTGTTAAAAGATATGGTGGACAAGTCGCAGAAGAAAGCCAAGGGCTTTGCTGCGTAAATTGGTGCCCTGTTGAAGAGTATTCCTGCTATTACTATGGGCAATGGTGTTTCATTCCCCAGTGCCAAAGTTCTATCTATGAGGACTGTTCACACATACATTGTGACCAATTCTACTATCGATGCTCGTACAGAGAGTGAAGAGCAGGGGATGGCTAAAACACCAAAGGCTAAGAAGAAACTTTCATCTGGTGTTGAGATGGCAGTGGATATGTTTGCTGAATCTACTGCGTCAAAGAAAAGATTACCCACTGAGGATGATGCGCCGATCATTACAAAGAAGAGGCGCACCGGGAAGAGCAAGCTCTCTGTCTCTCAAGCAAAGTTAGATATTGTGCAGGTGGCTACAGATATTGAACCAATTCAAATTGTTGATCCTGCTCATGTTGCAGCAACTGTACCCTCCCCTGTGCTACAAAGAAAGTCACGCAAGAGGAAATTAGTTTTGTCCAGGGAGTCAGATGATGATTCAGTTGGAACAGAGGAGATGTCTAAAAAGGGTGATGATGTGGTCGTAATGAGTACTGTTGAAGCTGACATTGCTAGAGTGTTAGAGGAAACCTTGGCGTTGGGAGTGACTGAGACAGTACAGGAAAGTCAGGCTTTTGATGAGGCATTGTTTGAGGAAGACTTTACTCGATGGTTGGATGATTTTATTGCTAGACACACTGAGCCAGAGGTAATTAGCACGAATATTGGAGCCCAAGCTACGGGCAGCACCACTCTTGTGATTGACAAGGAGGTGCCCATGTCAATTGATGATCTGTTAATACAAATTTCCAATGACCGGCTGTTGCCAACTACTGCGGCTGAAGTTACCATGCTAAGGCTTGGTACATTCTCTTCCTCTGGAGATAAGGGTAAAGCTAAATTAGGAGAAGATGACCAAGTTACAGACAACGCAGCTATGAAACTCTTTGCCTTAATCAGTAGAGACGTTGAGGTTCTGGTACAAGTGCGTGATAGCTTAATGCAAGCTGTGGTTGACTTCTTTGCATCTTTTAGCCTCAACTCTATGCCAGATATGGAAACACTGAAGGACCTGAAGGAGAAGGAGCGATTGATGATGGCATGGGCAGAAACAAACTCACTTGCAATCGCTGTCAGGAGGCAACTATATGTGCTTATCAAATATCGCGAATCACTCCTGCGCACAATTTTGGAATCCTTTCAGAGTTATCTCACACCTGATCTGCCCTGGAGTGCTATGGCCATCCAAATTGCTAATTTGTTGTCTGTTGCTCATTCTCAATCACTTGAAGACCTCAAAGCACAGCAACAGGAGCTCAACGTTGTAATGATGGAATCACAATCTTCTCTGCCTATCATTGACTACACTGACAGTGGTGAGATTCGTCTTGCCCATTTCTTTTCCATAGCAGACTCTAGCTGTTGGGTGCGGCCTGTGTTTTTGATGAATGGAGCTTGGACGCCTGTTCAAGGTCCTACATTTTGGAGTAGCAGGTGCCACTTGTCGTTATTTTTGGACAATCTACCCATACCAGCACCTGCAATTCAAGGGATTTTTGTTACGCACATCTCTCTTCTTGTCTGGTGGTTTGAGACCAGTGAGGAAGGATGCATCCTACGCGATTACAGTACATAACTTGGGAGTGGAGCGCATTCCCGCGAATTTTCTCCGTTTGTTTGCACAAGGTTTGGCCTGTAATAATTTTGTTGATTCAGTTTGTCAGAAGGATTTGGGAAATACTGAGGAAGTAGCTTTGACGGGTGTTGAGGAAGTCGACTTGGTTTCTTCCGATGTGTCTACAGTGTATCGCTCCCCCTCTCCATCTTCACCTGAGGTCGATTCTCTTGAGCATGATCTGCGTTTTGCGCTGGGGCCTGCCATCTTCTCTCGTACTGAGCAGGAGGAGCGCTTATATTTTGTTCAAAGCCCAGATTCACCTCCAGCAGTCTCTCCACACCATGAATCCAGTTCCTCTTCTACCGATGTTTCCTTGCATTTTGACTCTACAGATGTTCCTGTGCATGCTCAAGCTGTGCCTCATGCCCCTGCTTCAGGTGATTCTACTAAGCTTGCCGAGCTCCTTGAAGACCTCCGATCATCGCTTGCACAGCGCATTCACGATTCCAATTGCGAGATATTATCCAAGCTTAGCGGTATTGAATTGGGCGTTCGAGGGGATCTTTTAAAGATGCAAAGCCTGCTACGCCAGTCTTTTGAGACTGCGTGTAGAGTTCTTGAACGGCAAAGCAATACTCACACAGCTCAAATTAGTGATCTTAAAAAGGGATTGATGGGGACTGTTGGCACTATTTTTGGCGACTTGTTTGACATCAAAAAGAAGCAGAGAGAGCAAGATGCCAGGCTTCTTACTATGGATGAACAGATTGCTGCTATCAGGAACGAACACTTGGAGTTTCAATCTAAGATAGCAGCAGACTTGCTGAGCCTTTCCACCCAAGTAGGTGACATCGCCGATTTCCTATGAAGTGGTGTTGCCAAAAAGGGGGAAGTGGGAAGTAGCAGCCGACCAACTTCTGTGAGAGTGCAAACTCAAACGCTGCCAGTGCAAACTCAAACGCTGCCACCCACGACGGGTTCATTCGAAGAAAGAGTTGCACAGGCAAGGAGGCACATCATAGAGTCTGGACAAGTGTTAAGTGTAGAAGAGGCTGCTGCAAGAATTATGGAAGCTGATAGAAGGGAATCTGAGAGGTTGGATAGAGAGAGGAGAGAACGTAGACAAAGTAGGAGTGGAACTTACAAAAGAAGAAGATGATATTGATTAAGAATCTCCTGTACTTTGTTGCGTTAATGATATTTGCTTTCAGCAGGTATTGTGCAATATACTAAAGCTTATCTTTTCTTATCGGCTGCTAAGTTTTGTCATCACCAAAAGGGGGAAATTGTTAGGATAAAATTTATAGTTTTGGTGATAACAAAGAAAAGAAAAGACTTGGAATTAAATGTTAATATTCACGATGATCAACATTGATGACAACTGATGACAACAGTGTTTAGCTCAAGCTACAGTTATAAGTTTCGAATTGATCAAAATCAGATCTTGGAACAGTGGAGAAATTGATTTGGTTATTCGAATTATGTTGAAGTATTTAGAGTGAAGATATCTGCCAACAGCTTTGTCAACAGTAACTCTTCGCACGGTATCTGTTGACAGCAACTTCAACAGTGACCTGATTCCTCTTCTCTTCTCAACAGATATGCTGACGTCAGCGTTGCTGATTCCACTCAAAATTCAACTTCGACGAAAGCTGGAGTGGTTCGGCACGTATATGAAGATATGGAAAATGTTGTTGTAACGCCCCAAAATCCCTAGGACCATACTTATGCATTTCATTAATCATATGGGCCAATTTGGAAATTTTAAATGTTATATGTTTGCTGATTTTATTGATATCAGCAAGTAAGATGCGCTGCAGCTGATACCAGCACGTGACTCCAAAGAGCAATACACGAGTTGGTTCTAAATTGGTTGAAAAATGTTTTAAGGAGGTGAAATGATTTCTTTAAAAGAAGGTTTGGTGTTTTACAAATTAAAATGATATGAGGGGAATTTTTACTAAATTTTGAAGGTGTGTCATGCTTGATTTTTCAAGTAGCTTGCCACTAATCCCTTTCATATAAAAACCTGTTTTCAAAGTAAGACTTTCATCATTTGCAAAGAAAAGTTTAAAGTGTTCTTTAAAGGAATTTAAGAAAGGATCGTGTGTTGCTCAAAGGGAGGATTCCTGCAGGAAATTTTGCTGTTGTTGCAAAGCTTCAAACAGGCACGTAAAAGCTGATCTTTTTCTACACCATTTGAAGCATATATTGTGTTTTAATGGATCTGCTTGCCTGTATGTTATTGATATATTTAAAGTTCATGTTTGAAATGATTTAGACATGATAAGGAAAGAAATATGGGTTCGAAAATGTTGTTTTGATGTTTATGATGCTTCCAGTATGATTTTCAGAAAGTTTATGAAGTTTTATATGAACTGAGGATTCGAATTCATTCCCAGAAATGTTAAGAAAGTTCTTTTTGCAGTAGCTGTAATATTAGAATTGGATAACTGTGTAATTGGTAGTTGCTGGTCGAATCATTGGTATGGTTTGATAGGCAACAGCTGATAGCATCGTTGTTGTTTTGATATTACAGATAAAGAGTTAAGTATTCAGCAGCTGTATCTACTTGTTAAGATTCAGCAGTTGTAAGTTTTAGCGTTTATGAATGTTCTTCTTGTAGTTGTAATGTCGAAATTTGATGATTTTGTAATCAGTAGTTGTTAGTTGAATCAGTATAAAGTCTGGTTTGATAAACAACGGCTGGTAGCGAACTCATTGTTTAGATATTACAAGCGTCTTCGTAAATTTCAGCAGATGCACTGTTCATCAGCAGATGCGTCTTTCTTTAGTAATATCAGCAGTTGTTTTCTTTTGATTAGGAATTAGCAGCTACATTGTGATTTTAAATTCAGAAATTGCTTTAATTTCAAGTACTGCTTATTCCAGCTGGTACTAGTTTTACGACTGGTACTATTCATTTAAATAATCGTGTTAGCACTTTTCCTTGTGACTGATTGATGTGCTAACGACGTCGTTCCATTTAGTTATACAAAGATCAGCAGGTAGTTTTGTATTTCGTCTGCTGATCACTCTAACGACACCGTTTCATTTTATTTTTGTCCTGCGACTGAATTCTTATGCGTTGCGACTGGTACTGTTCACCAGCAGATGTATTTAATTTCATTTCAGCAGGTATTAGTTTTACGACTGGTACTATTCGTTGCGACTGGTTTTTCTTTCAATCAGTTCCATTTTAACGATATGTTTCCAAAGTCGAATTCGATACTCAGTAAAGTTTTAAAATGGGAAGCAAATGTTTAAAATAATGGAACCCGATGATTTATAGGAATGTTTAAAGAAAGGATTGTTAAGGAACGAAAGATGTTTTAGATTATGGCATAGATAGTTACGGTCACCAGGAGAAGGGTGAGCAGTTTTCCAGATGTCGACTGCCCTTTCATATGAGCTATATGCTAAAACTGATATCGGGAGTCATTTTGATCAAAGTGCAACACGGACCAAATAGAACTTATATTCCATGATCAACTGAAAATGAATTGAAAGAAATAAGAAGCTGGGCTATCTTCCCCTGTTTCTTCCATTGAAATGTTTATGAAAATGATATTGTGTATTGAAGTTCCTTAACATATGTATTGTACAGATGTCTGCCTGCATTTTATGAAATTGTTACTACTCAGATTTTACTTGCTGAGCCTTTAGGCTCACTAGCTTTTAAAATGGTGCAGGTACGACAGCTGATGAAAGAACATCAAGTGGAACTTGAATCAGCAGATGGGTGGCGTTGTGTTTATCCAAGGCCTACGTTTTCCGTGTCATAGTTATATTTTTTTGTTTAGGTTGTGCTGTATTAAATCAGTAGCAATGGTTGTATATTTATCTCGAATAGCAGCTGTTGTAAACCGCAATTGCAAAGTTATATGAAATACCCTGTTTCCGCAAAAGTTTTAGCAGTAGCGCGCACATTTGAGTATCTGCTGATCTTTGATTTGTTTTGTGTTTCGTTCCTTTGAGTTATAAGAGATGCAGCTTATAACAAATCTTCTTTTAGCCCTTCTTTTATTCGAAAATTTTGTTTACCCCAAATTCTCGTGGCCCCATTGGGTTTGGGTGTCACAACATGGTATCAGAGCAACGTTCCTAAGATAAACACATGCACCATCAGCTGGA
>KV003223.1:77828-106986 GCA_001598015.1 Dorcoceras hygrometricum | reverse complement strand
TACCATATATAAAGATTGTTTCATACAAGAGTCTATAAACCCACACGCCACAAGTTGGCTAGTTGGGCATCTACTCTAACAACATCTTGGAGATCGAATAGTGACATCGCGAGTGGAACTAGGTAAACCCATTTACCTAAAACACTTCTAGTACTCTGGCCAGAGATTTATACACTATTATCCCCTCAGATAGCATAGGATATCCACGCATGTCTGCGAGCGGTGAATCCTCGACAACGATGCATCGACTCCTACATGCATCGGGGTCTCACCCAATCCCGCCGCCTGATGACCCCAAGTGAGTCGGCAAACGAGTCAAAGTGAGATGCCTATCATGTAGAGTCTCAATGACGTTTTGAGTCGTGAGGACTAATCAGTACAACCAAGAACTCGGACTTATCCACTCGACAAATGGTAACCACTTGGAAAGTACGAACGAGGGTAGTTCGATAGATCACCAGATCACTATCTATCTGCATGCTCAGAACATCACAATGTTCCCTACCAATGAAACATGGTACTTCGCATCGCAGATACTAGTCTCTAGCTCGGGCGGCCTTATCCTCATTTTGACGGCCCAATCGACTAGGAACATGTTCAGAATACACAGTGACTATTAGATGTGTTTCATGATAGCCGTCATTCCCACTATCACATCTAACATACACTTTAGCGTATTCTAGGTCTTTACTCAACGCAATTGTTAATCATCATACAACACAATGAAAGTAAAGAATGCCATATAAATAAATGCGAATATCATATATAAAGATTGTTTCATACAAGAGTCTATAAACCCACACGCCACAAGTTGGCTAGTTGGGTATCTACTCTAACAACATTCTCGGTCTTGTTTGGCTTGGAAGTCTTTGCCTTGGGCTTCTTAGTGGGCTTTTCCTCCTTCGCAGGGGCAGAACGCTTCTTACCCTTGCGTTTGGGCCCCTTCTTCATAGAGGAAGAAGAGCCCATAAGGAGGACGGGCTTGTCCTTCTTTATGGTCCCCTCGAACACGACCAGCATGTTAACCACCTCTTCGAGGGTGGCTGCCAGCTTGTTCATGTTGAATTTGACCACAAAAGGGTCGAATGCAGCGGGTAGTGAGAGGAGAAGCACATCCACAGACAGCTCATGTGGAAGTGTGATATCAAGTCCCGCCAACTTTTCAACGAGCCCAATCATACGAACCCCATGCTCGCGGACCGAAGTCCCATCGCGCATGCGGCTCGTCATAAGCTCCTTGACAGTGGTGAACCTCTCATGTCGAGAGTTCTCCCCATACAGTTCCTTAATATGAAAGAGTATGTCAGCAGCATACTTCGTCTTCTCAAAGCGCCGTTGCATTTCGTTGGACATCGATGCCATCACATAGCATCGAGTCTTAAGCTCGTCGTCCCACCATTGTTTAAGCGTAGTCAGCGCCTCAGGGCTGATATCGGCAGGGGATTCCTTCGGAGGGCTCTTATCTATCGTATAGAGAAGTTTCTCCGAAGCCAACACATTGTTGAGGTTTCGAAGCCAGTCTTGGTAGTTCAGACCGGTGAACTTGTTGCTATCCAGTATAGCAGCGAGTGGGTTTTTGATCGAAGACATTATAAGCAGTTTTACTGAAAAAAGAAAAACAATGTGTTGGCTTCGAAACAATTGCAATATGCAATACAATATGCAATACAATACCTACTTACTTGCTTACGGTTTTACAGATCTTCGATCTTCAATATCTTTGATCGTCATGTCCACCGTCTTCAAATGTCCTCCCATTAAATCTAGTAATTTACATTTAAACTACCATGGCACATATGGGATACAAATTTGTAGGGGGGGGAACGAGCCACAAACAGACCCTGAAGAAATCAGACCGGACCGATTTCCCTCGAAAAACTAGGCCGGAATCACAAAGTCACCGGCGGCGGGCGGCGGCGGGCGGCGGCGGGCGGCAGCGGGCGGCAGCGGCGGCGCTTGGAGGTGGCCGGCGGCGGCGTGAGGTTTGGGAGAGGAGGGGCGGCCGATTTTTAGGTCTAGGGTTGTGTTCTTGTGTTGTGATTAAAGCCCTAGGTCATATCAACATATAGACCTATGATGGGCTTGAACCGGCCCATTGGACTTGGGTCAGGCCCAGGTCCATATGAACATTCGGTTCATTTAAATCATTGTGGTTTCATCATAACTCCGATCGACGATCAGATCGGACCGATCGACTCAGTTTTCAAAACTGAATGTTATGATGTGAAAAAAAATTTTTCTGATTATCTAGCCCAAAATAGCAGTTTAGCCCCTCAACTTCAGGAAATCGCAATTTGACCCCTGTTGACTTTTAGGAAGTCGCACTCCCCAAAATCCTCGTCCTATGATAAACACATTGAGCTCAGTTTCCATGCGGGAATCATGAATCCAGTACTTGTGTGACCCTCAATGGTTCAGGGATACAGCTAGCCGTGGGCCCACAACCATTGTGACTCCGAAATCACAATTTCGGACTTGCCCATCGGATCATGGTAAAGCTCCTAGCAACATCGCCCCATGATCCCCTAGGTATCACTGATAGTGCCTGCAAGAACCAGTTGGTCGTGGTTAGCGTACAGTACGGTCCTTTCAACACGTATATCCCGATCAGATCAACGACCATTGGTAAATCGAGATTCGCTAAAGATCCGATGACTATGCATACATCTTGGAGATCGAATAGTGACATCGCGAGTGTTACTAGGCAAACCCATTTACCTAAAACACATCCAGTACTCTGGCCAGAGATTCATACACTATTGTCTCCTCAGATAGCATAGGATATCCACGCATGAAAGCGAGCGGTGAATCCTCGACAACGAAGCATCGACTCCTACATGCATCGGGACCTCACCCAATCCTGCCGCCTAATGACCCCAAATGAGTCGGAAAACGGGTCAAGGTGAGGCGCCTATCATGTAGAGTCTCAATGACGTTTCGAGTAGTGAGGACTAATCAGTACAACCAAGACCTCGGACTTATCCACTCGACAAATGGTAACCACTTGGAAAGTCCGAACGAGGGTAGTTCGATAGATCACCATGTCACTATCCATCTGCATGCTCAGAACATCACAATGTTCTCTACCAATGAAACATGGTACTTCACATCGCAGATGCTAGTCTCAAGCTCGGGCGGCCTTATCCTCTTTTTGACGGCCCAATTGACTAGGAACGAATTCAGAATAAAGAGTGACTATTAGATGTGTTTCATGATAGCCATCATATCCACTATCACATCTAACATACACTATGGTGCATTCTAGGTCTTTATCCAACACAATTGTTAACATTATAATCATAATGAAGATAAAGAATGCCATAAATAAATGAGAATTTCATAAATAAAGATTGTCATGTACAAGAGTCAATAAAACCCACACGCCACAAGTTGGCTATTTGGGCATTTACTCTAACAGTTTTCGCCTACCTCGAAGGCCAAGGGTCTTCTCTTTAAGCCTGCCCAGCTTTTCTGTCGATCCTGGGCCGCCTTCAGTCTTTCCTTTATGATGGATACCTTTTTCATTGTCTCCTGGACGAGTTCAGGTCCTGTGACGCCTTTTATCCGACCTCATCCCAATAAAGTGAGGATCGACATTTCCATCCATAGAGGACTTCAAATGGTGCCATTCCTATGCTGTTGTGGTAGTTATTGTTGTATGCAAACTCTATTAGAGGTAGATGTTCGCTCCAGTTACTACCAAAGTCTAAGGTGTAGGTCCAGAGCATGTCTTCTAGGGTCTGGATGGTTCTCTCAGTTTGGCCATATGTCTGAGGATGGTAAGCCGTACTGAGGGTTACCTTACTTCCCATGGCTTCTTGGAAACTCTTCCAGTATCGAGATACAAACCTTGGGTCCCTATCTGACAGAATGTTGGTTGGAACTCCGTGTAGTCTAACAATATTGTCCATGTACAAGGATGCGAGCTTATCCAAGCCGTAGTTCATACGGGCAGGCAGAAAGTGCACGAACTTCGTTAACTTATCCACGATTACCCATATTACATCATGGCCTAATCTCTTTTTCGGCAGACCTACTACAAATTACATGGATATGTTTTCCCACTTCCACTCTGGAATTTCCAGTGGTTGCAATAATCCTCCAGGTCTTTGATGTTCTGCCTTGACTTGTTGACATATATGACATCTAGCAACAAAATCAGCAACATCTCTTTTTATCCCATTCCACCGGAAGTGTTCTTTCAAATCTCTATACATCATTGTACTCCCTGGGTGGTTTGAGAACTTCGATTTATGTGCTTCAGATATCACTTCCTAATGGAGGTTATTGACATCGGGCACACATAATCTTCCGTTCATCCAGACGATCCCCTTTTGGTCTTCTCTAAACTCCGACACCTTCCCTTGCTTGATCTGTTCCTTAAGTTTGGTCAGAGAAGGGTCTCGATCCTGATTGATTTTGACCAATTCTTTGAGGCATGGTTGAGCTGAGAGTGAGGATAGTATCACCTTGTTCGCGTAGCTCCTGCTCTTTGACATCAAAAAATAAGGTTGTAATAAAGAAAGGGACATGTGATAATTTTGTCCTAGCTAGTGAAACAAGAAAGACAAGGCAGCGTATAGCTCCAATACGCAAAGGATTTCTCACCCAAAAATCGAACAATTCCCCTTGCTTTCTTTTCGCTCTGCTCGTGCGTGGCACTCCTTGCTCGTGGAGCTACATACCGAAAAAATATAGAAACACGTGCCCAACCAGAGATCCGACTTAACGCATCGGCTACCTATTTGCCTTCCCTGGATGGTATTTTATTGTCAAGTCGTAGTCTATTAAAATCTCGAGCCTTCGTCTCTGTCTCAGGTTCAATTCTTTTTGAGTGAATATATACTTGAGGCTCTGATGGTTTGTGAATACTTCACATTTTTCCTCGTAAAGGTAGTGTCGCCAAATTGTTAGAGCAAAAACTACCGCAGCTAGCTCTAGATCATGGGTTGGGTAGTTGTGTTCATGCATCTTTAGTTGTCTTGAGGCATAAGCTATCACTCCTCCATCTTGCATGACTACACACCCTAGTCCTCCTTTAGATGCGTCGCTATATATAGTAAAGCTTTTGTCCCCCACAGCTAGTGTTAGAACAGGGGCAGAAGAAAGCTTTGTCTTTAGAGTTTCGAAACTTGTCTCACATTCTTCGTTCCAATTGAACTTGGAGTTTCTCTGGGTGTGTCTAGTGAGTGGTATGGCTATTGAAGAGAAACCTTCTACGAACTTACGATAATAACCAGCCAATCCCAAGAAGCTTCTAACTTCTGTCACTGTCTTAGGTATAGGCCAGTTCATGATAGCTTCTACCTTCTTCGGATCCACTGATACTGCTTCTTCGGAAATTGTATGGCCTAGGAATGCCACATTTTTCAGCTAGAATTCGCACTTCTTGAACTTGACGTACAGTTGTTTCTCCTTCTGGGTTTGAAGGGTAATTCGAAGATGTTCCTTGTGTTCTTCTTCATTTGGTGAATACACGAGTATATCATCTATGAACACCACCACAAATTTATCGAGGAATGATTTGATACACGGTTCATGAGGTCTATGAAGGCTGCTGGTGCATTGGTTAGACCAAATGGCATCGTCGTGAATTCGTAATGGCCATATATTGTTCTAAATGCAGTTTTAGGGATGTCCTCAGCCTTGATCTTGAGTTGATGGTAACCCGACCTCAAATCTAGTTTGGATAAGGTTTTAGATCCTTTGAGTTGATCAAAGAGGTCGTCGATTCTTGGAAGAGGATACTTATTCTTGATTGTGATCTTGTTCAACTCTCTGTAGTCGATGCACAATCTCATAGTTCCATCATTCTTCTTGACGAATAACACTGGAGCTCCCCAAGGTGACACACTGGGTCTGATCTGCTTTTTGTCTAGCAGTTCCTGTAGTTGATCCTTGAGCTCCTTGAGTTCTGTAGGTGCCGTCCGGTAGGGTGCCTTGGAGATTGGTGCCGTCCCTGGCACTAGGTTGATTTCGAACTCAATTTCTCTGTCAGGCACTTTTCCAGGTAGGTTGTCTGGAAACACATCTGTGAACTCTTGCACCACTGAATGTCTTCTATTATAATTTTGTCTCCTTCTTTTACTTCGTGGATCATTTCCAAGAAAACTTTTGCTCCTGAATTCAAGCCTGTCCATGCTTGGGCAGCAGAAAGTAGGGAATTTCGCTCCTTTTTTTACCATAATATATCAGCTCCTCTTGATCAGGGGTTTGGAATTTCACACTCTTACCTAGAAAATCTACCCGTGCATGGTTCTTAGATAGCCAATCCATCCCTAAGACGGCATCAAACTCGACCATGTTGAGTTGTACCAGGTTTGCAGAGAATGAATGGTCGTTTATGGATATCTCGTAGTTCCGATGGATCTTATGTGTTTAATGGTAGTGTTGATAGGAGTTGTCACTCTATACGGTTCACACAAAATTGCAGGCTCTAGCGCTAAATTTTTAGCAAATCTCCTAGATATGAATGAGTGGGTAGCACCGCAATCAAACAACTCATAAGCAGGCAGCTTGTTGATAAAAATGGTACCTTCCACCACATCGACGGCGTCTTCAGCCTCTTCCTGTGTCATTGCAAACACACGAGCATTCTGTTTATCCTCCCTAGGCCTTGTCTTGTTCTGAGCCGCATTGCTTGACGCAACCTTTGGGCCTTGGTGTTCCGGACAATCCGCAATTCGATGGCCCAACTTTCCACACTTAAAGCATGCACCGATCTGCTTTCGACAATCTCCACTATGAAGATGACCGCAAGAGGTGCAAGGTGCCAGCAATTGGTTATTCGGTGCAGGTGCTGATCCGCGCTTGTTGAGGTTTGGCCGCTTGGTCTTAGGCCCACCGTGTGAAGTTTGAGCATTGAGGGGGCGTTTGTTCTTGTTTTCAGCTTCCCGCCTCTTTATGTCAGCATATGCTTGGATTGAAGCTCCCATTAAGTCCTCAAAGCTTGTGGCTTGTTAGACTGCAAGGACTTACTGGATAAGGCTATTCAGACCCTTCTTCAATCGGTGCCTCTTTAGAGTATTATTTCAGCTTCCCGCCTCTTTATGTCAGCATATGCTTGGATTGAAGCTCCCATTAAGTCCTCAAAGCTTGTGGCTTGTTAGACTGCAAGGACTTACTGGATAAGGCTATTCAGACCCTTCTTCAATCGGTGCCTCTTTAGAGTATTATCTGCCATGATCGCTGGGACATAGGTGCCCAATGAGTTGAACTTGGATGTATACTCTACTACCGACATGTCTGCAGTCTGGGTGAAAGTTTCAAACTCGCTGAGCCGTTGCATTTTGACTTCCATTGGGAAGTACTGTCTCAAGAATGCTTCCCAATATCTTTGCCACGTGATTTTTCCAGTTGCAGTCATGGTTGGCTCGACTGCTTCCCACCATTTTCCAGCTTTTCCGTCGAGGATTGGTGTTACCACGTCTACTTTGAAAGCATCTGGAATTACAGTAGTCGAAGTTGCGTTTCAATATTTTTCATCCTAGTCTGGGCAACTTCGGAGTCATGGTTCCCATCGAAGGTGTGGGCTTTGTTCTTGCGAAGGGACTCATAGTAGTACTTAGTCCCACGAGGTGGAGGGGTAGGAGGAGGAGCTTGGTTATGGTTGGTATTGACCAACCCTTGGAGAGTCATGGAAACTATGGTAGCTATTGCCATCAAGTGTTCTCTGCTAAGACCACCTCTTGAATTGGAGGATCCTTCACCTCCATTGTTACTGTAGTTTCTTCGGTTGCCTGCTATATTCTGCCATAGGAAAGCTTACTAAGGATGGGTTCGTATAATTGCGAAATAAACTAGGATACTACAATACGAAGGGATATGCAAATTTTGGATAGAAGGATGAATTGAATACAAGGTTTATTCGAAAGGTAAAACATAGTTCTATTCATTAACAATCTCTCCTTCACCTACAGAAATATCCTCAAGCGCTTCTTCTTCCGGGTCTTCTTCCGGTTCTTCCTCCCATTCATCATCGAATGGAGCAGGAGCACCTTTGTCTTCTTGTAGACCTTGGATTGTTTGGAATATGCTAGCTTTCTCCTCTACTATGGCCTAGATGATTAGGTGTTGCTCTTGGATCATATCTTCGGTCTGATGGATACGAGCCTGCAAATTATGATGGCACTCTAGATGGCTCTCTCTAGCCTGTTGTTTCTTTTCCTTCATCCTTTCAATTTTCTTTGACATGCAAATGCATATTTCAGTGAGTCCGGCAATGGTTGTGTGCGAGGCCTCTAATGCTATTTGGTTACTCTTATGCTCTTTCTTAGCCTCAACCAGCTGAGAGATACTGTCAAACGGGCCGGCCCGCCCCGTCACGACCCGCCCCACCGTGGCCCGCCTTCAAACGGGGCAGGGCAGGCCGGCCCACGAATCTAGAGGGTTCCTAAAGCCCTGGCCCACCCCGCCCCGCCACGGGTTGGCGGGCTCGTGGGCTAACCCGCCAATATTAGATTTGGAACAGTTTTTTTTCAAGTTTAGAATAAAATCGACCTTTTGCCAAAATCACATTCTATGAAAATTAGAGGAATAAACATTTTAGGTAGCAAGGTCAAATATTCACCTCAATTATGCCGACTATCGATGGTTT
The DNA here is from genome assembly GCA_001598015.1 of Dorcoceras hygrometricum. NCBI lineage: Eukaryota > Viridiplantae > Streptophyta > Magnoliopsida > Lamiales > Gesneriaceae > Dorcoceras > Dorcoceras hygrometricum. The sequence goes on along the minus strand of KV003223.1, from coordinate 98,390 downwards.
TTTTATACACCAAAATTAATACATTTTAATCTAACTATGTGCTATGCTCGCAAAACCAAATATTCAGGAATCTTTATAATATAATAAATGGTGACCATTTGAGATTTTAATGTTTGCAAAATTACCGATTATTTCTCCAAGAAATATGAATTATTGAGACAGATTACATCAAACCATCCCAATTCTATCCGAAAATTTGAATCCTGTCTTTCGAATTCAATGAAAATATGTGGAATCATGGTTGCTTCAAAATTATAATTTCCGTGACCTAAATAACTGGGATTTTGTAACCCAATACTATTAAATTAAAGAGACAAGAAAGCGTCATCCATGTTCATCCACAAATTAGGGTCACAAGCTCTCATTTCTAAGACCCGCGGGCCAACCCGCCCCGCCACAACCCGCGACCCAAACGGGCCAGCCCGTTTAGGCCCGCCCCCAGACGGGCTGTGATTTTACTAGCCCGCCCCGCCTATTTTTTGTGGCGGGGCGGGATAGCCCGACGGGTCTGGCCCATTTTGATGGCTCTAGATACGGTGATCGATGTCTTTATGGTACAAGGTCACCGTATTTCGTAAACTATGATTATCACATCTCTGGAGTTGTAATTCTCTTTCCAGGCTGGATACCTTATTTTCCAATCCTTCCTTTATAGCAGTTGACTCTCGTCTCTCGTTTGCTAGTTTGGCTCTAAGACGTCTAATCGTGTGGCTTTGGTTGTCGAGGGATATCTGCTTCATACGAAGGGAAGCAACAGCATGGGTACGGGGAGCAAAGAGGGACATTTCCTAAAATCGGAGAAAAATTTCCAAAAATAGAAAGTTGTGAGATTATTCCATAAACTGTGAGTTCAAGTCATAGGGATTACAGAACAGTTGACGGAACTGAAATCGGAATTCCGTAACGGGACTTATAGCAGATTCAAAATTTTCCATAAATAGCAAAAACGCGAATTCGGAGGCCTAAACGAAGGAATTTGGCCAAAAATGGCATATGTCACGATGTAGTGTTGAGTTTTACTCGTTGGACCATTTCGGAGGGGGTAGCACTGGTCTCATGCGAAAATCTGCAAGTTCATCCCGAACCTTGCAAAACCTCATACCTGGTTTCCCAGCCGGATTATGAACCTGGTGAGCTCTGATACCACTAAAATGTTACGCCCCGAGATCTAAGACTCATGACATCAGCAATATTAAACAATCATAAAATTGTAAAACATTAAACCTCATAGTATAGCTCAAACTAGTCTTTTACATAATCAAAATAATCGTCTTTACAACTGCAAAAGAAATCAAAGTCGCGGAAGCAAAATTACATTAAATAATACTAAGTCTTCACCAGCCCCAGAACATCTCTTGTTCTTCTTCTTCTTCAATCTATTCTTCAGCTTTATCTAGGTGGGAGAAGTAAGGGGTGAGTGTTTGGGGAAACACTCAGCAAGTGGGGGAGACCATTCGAGTATAACAAAATATACATATACAGATTCAGAACAGAGTATATTAACAGAACAGAACATATCACAGAGAATAGGTAGCACTGATAGTCACTTCATTTCTATGGTTTACTGATCAGTCCCTAATTTTCACTCCTCTAAGGGTTCGAGGCCATAGTTACACCTTGTAACTTAGAGTGCGGAATATTCCGTAGACCCGTATTATGACAGAAACATTAGTGCTAGAACAGAGCTTAGATCATAGCATGAACTCGACACGAAACGAAAGCTCGAATGATAATTCAAAACAGAACGTAGCATGAATATCATATAATATTTGAAACGAATATATATAACAAAATCCCACTTACCGTCTCCTGAAGTTTGTGTGGTTCATGCAGAAAAGTATTCAGCTCAGGCCAAATCTGATGTACAAAATCTATCCCACTTACCGTCTCCTGAAGTTTGTGTGGTTCATGCAGTAAAAGTATTCAGCTCAGGCCAAATCTGATGTACAAAATCTGGTGAACTTCGTACAGCGCTGGGATACAGGCAGGGTTTCAACGTGAGAGCTCATTGGTATTTTACGGAAAATTTTTGGAATGAGTGAGGGTAATCTGATGCCACAGCTGGGTATTTATAGGTGCAGTAATAGGGAGTCAAAAGGTCAGTCGTTACAGCCTTAAATTCCTGATTTGATGGTCATTAATCTGGCTGTTACAAGAGTAACGGTATAGGCATTGAATTGGACGGTTTAATTGGCCATTAATCTCTCTAAATTGGCAGTTTCGACTGGTGATGGTTGGCTTTCCAGACGAAATCTGATCTGTACGCGTAATCTATCTGGGTATGCTGAGAGCTGAGTTGAATTTTCCAAAGCTGAGTTGACTGTCCCAGATCTGAGTTGACGTTTGACTGTTGACCAGCTGAGTTGACTGTCCCAGATCTGAGTTGACCATTGACTATCCGAGATCTGAGTTGACTGTTGACTGTCCCAGATCTGAGTTGACTGTGGACTGTCCCAGATCTGAGTTGATTGTTGACTGTCCCAGATCTGAGTTGACTTAGTCAAGCTGAGTATTTTTTTTTACGTGGGATGAATCAGAGTTCAGCCCTTGGGTCAAATTCCCTTCCACCAGGAGTGGTCCTTCATCAAGAACGTGACTAGAATCCACGATATATCTCCTTAGTTGTGAGACATGGAAGACATTGTGGATTCTTGACATACTGGGTGGCAAGGTCAGTCTGTAGGAAAGTGTTCCTATTCTTTCCAAGTCTTAAAATGGTACGACATACCAGGGATTCAGCTTTCCGGCCTTATCAAATCGGACTATCCCTTTCATTGGAGAAACCTTGAGATACACGTTTTCGCCTACCTCGAAGGCCAAGGGTCTTCTCTTTAAGTCTGCCCAGCTTTTCTGTCGATCTTGGGCTGCCTTCAGTCTTTCCTTTATGATGGATAACTTTTTCACTGTCTCCTGGACGAGTTCAGGTCCTGTAATGGCCTTTTCTCCGACCTCATCCCAATACAGTGATGATCGACATTTCCGTCCATAGAGGGCTTCAAATGGTGCCATTACTATGCTGTTGTGGTAGCTATTGTTGTATGTGAACTCTATTAGAGGTAGATGTTCGCTCCAGTTACTACCGAAGTCTAAGGTGTAGGTCCAGAGCATATCTTCTAGGGTCTGGATGGTTCTCTTAGTTTGGCCATATGTCTGAGGATGGTAAGCCGTACTGAGGGTTACCTTACTTCCTATGGCTTCTTGGAAACTTTTCCAGAAACGAGATACGAACCTTGGGTCCCTATCTGATAGAATGCTGGTTGGAACTCCATGTAGTCTGACAATGTTGTCCATTTACAGGGCCACGAGCTTATCCAAGCCGTAGTTCATACGGACAGGTAGAAAGTGCACGGACTTTGTTAACCTATCCACGATTACCCATATTCCATCATGGCCTAATCTCGTTTTCGGCAGACCTACTACAAAGTCCATGGATATGTTTTCCCACTTCCACTGTGAAATTTCCAGTGGTTGCAATAATCCTCCAGGTCTTTGATGTTCTACCTTGACTTGTTGACATACATGACATCTAGTAACAATAACAGCAACATCTCTTTTTATCCCATTCCACCAGAAGTGTTCTTTCAAATCTCTATACATCTTTATACTCCCCGGGTGGTTTGACAACTTGGATTTATGTGCTTCAGACATCACTTCCTGACGGAGGTTATCGACATCGGGCACACATAATATTCCGTTCATCCAGATGATCCCTTTTTGGTCTACTCGAAACTCCGACACCTTCCCTTGCTTGATATGTTCCTTAAGTTTGGTCAGAGAAGGGTCTCGATCATGATTGGTTTTGACAAATTATGTGAGGCATGGTTGAGCTGAGAGTGAGGATAGTATCACCTTGTTCATGTTATTACGACTTAACGCATTGGCTACCTTATTTGCTTTCCTTGAATGGTAGTTTATTGTCAAGTCGTAGTCTTTTAAAATCTCGAGCCATCGTCTCTGTCTCAGGTTCAATTCTTTCTATGTGAATATATACTTGAGGCTCTGATGGTCGGTGAATACTTCACATTTTGTCCCGTAAAGGTAGTGTCGCCAAATATTTAGAGCAAAAACTACCGCATCTAGCTCTAGATCATGGGTTAGTTGTCTTGAGGCATAAGATATCACCCCACCATCTTGCATAGGTACACACCCTAATCCTATTTTAGATGCGTCGGTGTAGATAGTAAAACTTTTGTCCCCCACGGGTAGTGTTAGAACAGGGGCAGAAGCAAGCTTTGTCTTTAGAATTTTGAAACTTGTCTTACATTCTTCGTTCCAGTTGAACTTGAAGTTCTTCTGGGTGAGTCTAGCGAGTGGTATGGCTATTGAAGAAAAACCTTCTACGAACTTACGATAATAGCCAGCCAATCCCAAGAAGCTTCTAACTTCTGTCACTGTCTTTGGTATAGGCCAGTCCATGATAGATTCTACCTTCTTCGGATCCACTGATACTCCTGCTTCGGAAATTATATGGCCTAGGAATGCCATACTTTACAGCCAGAATTCACAATTCTTGAACTTGGCGTACAGTTGTTTCTCCCTCAGGGTTTGAAGGGTAATTCGAAGATGTTTCTTGTGTTCTTCTTCACTTGGTGAATACACGAGTATATCGTCTATGAACACCACCACAAATTTATCGAGGAATGGTTTGAATACACGGTTCATGAGGTCTATGAAGGCCGTTGGTGCATTGGTTAGACCAAATGGCATCACCGTGAATTCGTAATGGCCATATCTTGTTCTAAATGCAGTTTTAGGGATGTCCTCAGCCTTGATCTTGAGTTGATGGTAACCCGACCTCAAATCTAGTTTGGAGAAGGTTGTAGATCCTCTAAGTTGATCAAAGAGGTCATCGATTCTTGGAAGAGGATACTTATTCTTGATTGTGATTTTGTTCAACTCTCTGTAGTCGATGCACAATCTCATAGTTCCATAATTCTTCTTGACAAATAACACTGGAGCTCCCCAGGGTGACACACTGGGTCTGATCTGCTTTTTTGTCTAGCAGTTCCTGTTGAGCTCCTTGAGTTCTGTAGGTGCCATCCGGTAGGGTGCCTTGGATATTGGTGTCGTCCCTGGCACTAGGTTGATTTCGAACTCAATTTCTCTGTCAGGCACTTTTCCAGGTAGGTCGTCTGGAAACACATCTTTGAACTCTTGCACCACTGGATGTCTTCTATTCTGAGTTTGTCTCCTTCTTTTACTTTGTGGATCATTTCCAAGAAAACTTTTGTTCCTGACTTCAAGGCTGTCCATGCTTGGGCAGCAGAAAATAGGTACTTTCGCTCCTTGTTTTTACCATAATATATCAGATCCTCTTGATCATGTATTTGGAGTTTCACACTCTTACCGAAAATCTACCCGTGCATGGTTCTTAGATAGCCAATCCATCCCTAAGACGGCATCAAAATCGACCATGTTGAGTTGTACCAGGTTTGCAGAGAATGAATGGTCGTTTATGGATATCTCGCAGTTCTGAAGGATCTTATGTGTTTCAATGGTAGTGTTGGTAGAAGTTGCCACTCTATACGGTTCACACAAAATTTCAGGCTCTAGCCCTAACTTTTTATCAAATATCCTAGATATGAACAAATGGGGTAGTCACCACAATCAAACAACACATAAGCAGGCAGTTTGTTGATAAAAATGGTACCTACCACCACATCGCTGGCGTCTTCAGCCTCTTCCTGTGTCATTTCAAACACACGAGCATTGAGTTTATCCTCCCTAGGCCATGGCTTGTTCTGAGCCGCATTGCTCGATGTAACCTTCGGGCTGGTGTTCCGGACAATCCGCAATTCGATGGCCCAACTTTCCACACTTAAAGCATGCACCGGTATGCTTGCGACAATATCCACTATGACGATGACCGCAAGAGATGCAAGGTGCCAACATTTGGTTATTCGATGCAGGTGCTGATCCACGGTTGTTGAGGTTTGGCCGCTTGGTCTTAGGCCCACCGTGTGAAGTTTGAGCATTGAGGGGCGTTTGTTCTTGTTGTCAGCTTCCCGCCTCTTTATGTCAGTCTATGCTTGTATTGCAACTCCCATTAAGTCCTCAAAGCTTGTGGCTTGGTAGACTGCAAGGACTGACTGGATAAGGCTATTCAGACCCTTCTTGAATTGGTGCATCTTTAGAGTATTATCTGCCATGATCGTTGGGACATAGGTGCCCAATGATTTGAACTTGGATATATACTCTACTACCGACATGTCTGCAGTTTGGGTGAAAGTTTCAAACTCGCTGAGCCGTTGCATTCTGACTTCCATTTGGAAGTACTGTCTCAAGAATGCTTCCCGACATCTTTGCCACGTGATTTGTCCAGTTGCAATCATGGTTGGCTTGACTGTTTCCCACCATTTTCCAGCTTTCCCGTTGAGGAGTGGTGTTACCACATCTACTTTGAAAGCGTCTGGGACTTCCAGTAGTCGAAGTTTCCTTTCAATATTTTTCATCCAAGTCTGGGCAACTTCGGAGTCATGGTTCCCATCGAAGGTGGGGGCTTTGTTCTTGCGAAGGGACTCATAGTAGTACTTAATCCCACGAGACTGAGGGGTAGGAGGAGGAGATTGGTTATGGTTGGTATTGAACAACCCTTGGAGAGTCGTGGCAACTATGGTATCTATTGCCATTAGGTCTTCTCTGCTAAGACCACCTCTTGAATTGGAGGATCCTTCACCTCCATTGTTACTGTAGTTTCTTCGGTTGCCTTCCATATTCTGCCATAGGAAAGCTTACTAAGGATGGGTGCGTATAATTGCGAAATAAACGAGAATACTATAATACGAAGGGATAAGAAAATTTTGGATAGAAGGATGAATTTAATACAAGGTTTATTCGAAAGATAAAACATATTTCTATTCATTAACAATCTCTCCCTCGCCTACAGGAATATCCTCAAGCCCTTAGTCTTTCGGGTCTTCCTCACATTCGTCATCGAATGGTGCAGGAGCACCGTTGTCTTCTTGCAGACTTGGATTGTTTGGAGTAGGATAGCTTTCTCCTCTACTAGGGCCTCAAAGATTAGGTGTTGCTCTTGGATCGTATCTTCGGTCTGATGGATACGAGCCTGCAACTTATGATGGAACTCCAGATGGCTCACTCTAGCCCATTGTTTCTTTGCCTTCATCCTTTCAATTTCTTTGACATGCAAAGACCTATTTCAGTGAGTCCGGCAATGGTTGTGTGCGAGGCCTCTAATGCTATTTGGTTACTCTTATGCTCTTTCTTAGCCTCAACCAGCTGAGAGATACGGCGATCGATGTCTTTATGGTACAAAGTCACCGTATTTCGTAGACTATGATTATCACATCTCAGGAGTTGTAATTCTCTTTCCAGGCTGGATACCTTATTTTCCAATCCTTCCTTTATAGCAGTTGACTCTCGTCTGTCGGTTGCTAGTTTGGCTCTAAGACGTCTAATCATGCGGCTTTGGTTGTCGAGGGCAATCTGCTTCTTACGAAGGACAGCAGCAGCACGGGTACGGGGAACAAAGAGAACCATTTCCTAAAATCAGAGAAAAATTTCAAAAAATAGAAAGTTGTGAGATTATTCCATAAACTGTGAGTTCTAGCTATAGGGATTACAGAACAGTTGACGGATCTTAAATCGGAGTTCCGTACGGGGACTTATAGCAGTTTCAAAACTTTTCATAAATAGCAAAAACGCGAATTCGGAGGCCTAAACGAATGAATTTGGCCAAAAAACGATTTATGTCACGACGTACTGGTGAGTTTTACTCGTTGGACCGTTTCGGAGGGGGTAGCACTGGTCTCATGCGAAAATATGCAAGTTCATCCCGAATCTTGCAAAACCTCATACCTGGTTTCCCAGCCGGATTATGAACCTGGTGAGCTCTGATACCACTAAAATGTCACGCCCCGAGAACCGAGACTCATGACATCGGCAATATTAAACAATCATAAAATTATAAAACATTAAGCCTTATAGTATAGCTCAAACCAGTCTTTTACATAATCAAAATAATCGATTACAACTGCAAAAGAAATCAAAGTTGCGGAAGCGATAATTACATTAAATAATACTAAGTATTCACCAGCCCCAGAACGTCTCTTGTTCTTCTTCTTCAATCTGTTCTTCAGCTTTATCTGGGTGGGAGAATTAAGGGGTGAGTGTTTGGGGAAACACTCAGCAAGTGGGGGAGACCATTCGAGCATAACAAAATATACATATACAGATTCAGAACAGAGTATATAACAGAACAGAACATATCATAGAGAATAGGTAGCACTGATCGTCACTTCGTTTCTATGGTTTACTGATCATTCCCTAATTTTTACTCCTCTAAGGGGTCGAGGTTACACCTTGTAACTCAGAGTGCGGAATATTCTGCAGACCCATATTACGACAGAAACATCAGTGCTAAAACAGAGCTTAGATCATTGCATGAACTCGATACGGAACGAAAGCTCGAATGTTAATTCGAAACTGAACATAGAATGAGTATCATATAATATTTGAAATGAATATATATAACAAAAGCCCACTTATCGTTTCCTAAGTTTGTGTGGTTCAAGATGCATAACAGTATTCAGCTCACGCCAAATCTGATGTACGAAATCTGGTGAACTTCGTACAGCGCTGGGATACAGCCTCACTGGTGTTTTAGTGAAAATTTCGGAATGAGTGAGGGTAATCTGATGCCACAGCTGGGTATTTATAGGCACAGTAACAGGGAGTCAAAAGGTCAGTCGTTACAACATTAAATTCCTGATTTTATGGTCATTAACCTGGCTGTTACAAGAGTAACGGTTAGGCATTGAATTGGGCAGTTTAATTGGTCATTAATCTCTCTAAACTGGCAGTTACGACTGTTGATGGTTGGCTTTCCAGACGAAATTTGATGTGTACGCGTAATTTGTCTGGGTATGCTGAGAGCTGAGTTGACTTTTCCAGAGCTGAGTTGACTGTCCCAGATCTGAGTTGACTGTTTGACATTTGACCAGTTGAGTTGACTGTCCCAGATCTGAGTTGACTGTTGACTGTCCCAGATCTGAGTTGACTGTTGACTGTCCCAAATCTAAGTTGACTGTGGACTGTTCCAGATCTGAGTTGACTGTTGATCGTCCCAGATCTAGTTGACTTAGTCAAAGATGAGTATTTTTTTTATTCATGAGCCGAATTTTTGGGTTTTCACATCCCTCCCTCCTTAAAAGAAGTTTCGTCCTCGAAACTGGGTTCATAATTTTTGAAGAGGTAGGGGTCCTGCTTGTGCATCTTCTCCTCCATTTTCCACGTGGATTCTCTCTCAGTGTGGTTGGACCATTGGACTTTGACGTATGGGATTGTTCTTCATCTGAGCACCTGGTCCTTTGTATCCACGATTCGAATAGGGACTTCTTCATAGCTCAGCCCTTGGGTCAAATTCCCTTTCACAAGGAGTGGTCATTCATCAAGAACGTGACTAGAATCCGCGATATATCTCCTTAGTTGTGAGACATGGAAGACATTGTGGATTCTTGACATACTGGGTGGCAAGGCCAATCTATAGGCAAGTGTTCCTATTCTTTTCAAGACTTCAAATGGTCCGACATACCTGGGATTCAACTTTCCGGTCTTATCAAATCGGACTATCCCTTTCACTGGAGAAACCTTGAGATAAACTTTTTCGCCTACCTCTAAGGCCAAGGGTTTTCTTTTTAATTCTGTCCAGCTTTTCTGTCGATTCTGGGCCGCCTTCAGTCTTTCTTTTATGATGGCTACCATTTTCACTGTCTTGGACGAGTTCGGGTCATGTGATGGCCTTTTCTCCGACCTCATACCAATACAGTGGCAATCGAAATTTCCGTCCATAGAGGGCTTCAAATGGTTCCATTCCTATGTTGATGTGGTAGCTATTGTTGTATGCGAACTCTATTAGAGGTAGATGTTCGCTCCAGTTACTACCGAAGTCTAAGGTGCATGTCCGCAGCATGTCTTCTAGGGTATGGATGGTTCTCTCAGTTGGGCCATCTGTCTGAGGATGGTAAGCCGTACTGAGGGTTACCTTACTTCCCATGACTTCTTGGAAGCTCTTCCAGAAATAAGTTACGAACCTTGGGTCCCTATCTGACAGAATGATGGTTGGAACTCCATGTAGTCTGACAATATTGTCCATGTACAAGGCCGCAAGCTTATCCAAGCCGTAGTTCATACGGACAGGCAAAAAGTGCACGGACTTCGTTAACCTATCCACGATTACCCATATTCCATCATGGCCTAATCTCGTTTTCGGCATACCTACTACAAAGTCCATGGATATGTATTCCCACTTCCACTCTGGAAATTCCAGTGGTTGCAATAATCCTCCAAGTCTTTGATGTTCTGCCTTAACTTGTTCACATTCATGGCATCTAGCATCAAAATCAGCAACATCTCTTTTTATCCCATTCCACCAGAAGTGTTCTTTCAAATCTCTATACATCTTTGTACTCCCTGGGTGGTTTGAGAACTTGGATTTATGTGCTTCAGACATCACTTCCTGACGAAGGTTATCGACATCGGGCACACATAATCTTTCGTTCATCCAGATGATCCCCTTTTGGTCTACTCGAAACTCCGACACCTTCCCTTGCTTGATCTGTTCCTTAAGTTTGGTCAGATAAGGGTCTCGATCCTGATTGATTTTAACCAATTCTTTGAGACATGGTTGAGCTGAGAGTGAGGATAGTATCACCTTGTTCATGTTCTTCCGACTCTTGTTCGAGCTGGTTGCTTCTTCAAGCCATTCAAAGATCTCTTCTTCTCCTCTCGTTTGCAACTGCTCTTGAGCAACTCTTCTAATTTGCTCTTGTCAGCTGATCTTCTTTGAGTTGACCTTCATCATCTTCAGAGCTAAGGTCTTCTTTCACGATCTTCTCCTGAAGATTATGCCCAGCTGGTTTGTCCTTAACCAGCTGGTTTTAGTCTGCTCCTGTATCTAAGCAGACACTGCTTTTGAGCTGTTCCCTCAAGCTGGTTTTCTTAGGTGAACCATCTTGAGTTGAAGAAGACTGCTCGAGTGCCCCACCAGCATGCAGATTCTTCCTCGTCCAAGGTGGGAACCTAGAGCTAGTCTCTCTTCTTGTTGAAGCAGCTCTTCTGCCCTTGCTGACTTTCCAGCTGGTCGTTCAGCAAGGTATATTGTACATCGCTGGTGATCGGATCTGCACTCGATCACTGTTTTTGTACCTGTCTTCACACCCAATCACTGCTCTTGTACACTGCACTTGATCTGCGCTTGAGCTATTCTGTACTTCAGCATTCTGCACTTCAACTCTGCTCTTGATTCTGCGCTTGAACTGCTCTTCACACTCTGCGCTTGATCTTCGTGCTGCTCCAACATCCAGCTGATGCACCAGCTTGATGTACCCTGCACTTCTGGAAGTAAACTGCCGAACCAGTTTGGGCGTCCCCTTACTGTTCAAGCTAGATATATTCGACCAGTCCAGCTCAGGCGTCCCTTCACTGTCCTAGCCTGGATATCTTCACATCTACTCCAGTCTAAGCAAGATGTGCATGCCAAGTAGAGCGTTAGTACAATAGAAGCAGATTTTGTGTGAATCAAAACTTAGATTCTGATCTGTAAAACAGATCCAACATAACTCGACCTCAAATATAATTTGGAGAAGGTTGTAGCTCCCTTGATCTGGTCAAAGAGGTCGCCAATTCTTGGAAGAGGATACTTATTCTTGACTGTGATCTCATAGTTCCATCCTTCTTCTTGAAGAATAACACTGGAGCTCCCCAAGGTGACACACTGGGTCTGATTTCTTTTTTGTTTAGCAGTTCTTGTAGTTGATCCTTGAGCTCCTTGAGTTCTGCAGGTGCCATCCGGTAGGGTGCCTTGGAGATTGGGGCCGTCCCTGGCACTAGGTTGATTTCGAACTCAATTTCTCTGTCAGGCACTTTTCCAGGTAGGTCGTCCAGAAACACATCTGTGAACTCTTGCACCATTGGGATGTCTGCTATTCTGAGTTCGTCTCCTTCTTTTACTTCGTGGATCATTGCCAAGAAAACTTTTGCTCATGACTTCATGGTTGTCCATGCTTGGGCAGCAGAAAGTAGGGACTTTTGCTCCTTGTTCTTACCATAATATATCAGCTCCTCTTGATCAAGGGTTTGGAGTTTCACACTCTTACCTCGACAATCTACCCGAGCATGATTCTTAGATAGCCAATCCATCCATAAGATGGCATCGAACTCGACCATGTTGAGTTGTACCAGGTTTGCAGAGAATGAAAGGTGTTTTATGTATATATCGCAGTTCCGATGGATCTTATGTGTTTCAATGGTAGTGTTGGTAGGAGTTGCTACTCTATACGATTCACACAAAATTTCTGGCTCTAGCCCTAACTTTTTAGCAAATATCCTAGATATGAATGAATGGGTAGCACCACAATCAAACAACACATAAGAAGACAGCTTGTTGATAAAAATGGTACATGCCACCATGTCGTTGGCGTCTACAGCCTCTTCCTGTGTCATTGCAAACACACGAGCATTGGGTTTGTCCTCCCTACGCCTTGGCTTTTTTTGAGCCGCATTTCTCGATGCAACCTTCGGGCCTTGGTGTTCCGGACAATCTGCAATTCGGTGGCCAAACTTTCCACACTTAAAGCATGCACCGCTCTGCTTGCGACAATCTCCACTATGACGATGACAGCAAGAGGTGCAAGGTGCCAACCTTTGGTTATTCGGTGCAGGTGCTGATCCACGGTTGTTGAGGTTTGACCGTCTGGTCTTAGGCCCACCATGTGAAGTCTGAGCATTGAGGGCGCATTTGTTCTTTTCGTCAACTTCCCGCCTCTTTATGTCAGTCTCCGCTCTGCAAGGGCTGACTGGATATGGATATTCAGACCCTTCTTGAATCGGTGCATCTTTAGAGTATTATCTGCCATGATCGTTCGTACATAGGTGCTCAATGAGTTCAACTTGGTTGTATACTCTACTACCGACATGTCTGCAGTCTGGGTGAAAGTTTCAAACTCGTTGAGCCGTTTCAGTCTGACTTCCATTGGGAAGTACTGTCTCAAGAATGCTTCCCGAAATCTTTGCCACCTGATTTGTCCAGTTGCAGTCATGGTTGGATCGACTGCTTCCCACCATTTTCCAGCTTTGTCGTCGAGGAGTGGTGTTACCACATCTACTTTGAAAGCGTCTGGGACTTCCAGCAGTCGAAGTTGCGTTTCAATATTTTTCATCCTATCTAGGCAACTTCGGAGTCATGGTTCCCATCGAAGGTGGGGGCATTGTTCTTGCGAAGGGACTCATAGTAGTACTTAGTCCCACAAATTGGAGGGGTAGGAGGAGGATTTATGGTTGGTATTGACCAACCCTTGTTGAGTCGTGGAAACTATGGTAGCTATTGTCATCAGGTCTTCTCTGCTAAGACCACCACTTGAATTGGAGGATCCTTCACCTCCATTGTTACTGTCGCTTCTTCGGTTGCCTGCCATATTATGCCATAGGAAAGCTTACTAAGGATGGGTGCGTATAATTGCGAAATAAACTAGAATACTACAATACGAAGGGATAAGCAAATTTTGGATAGAATGATGAATTGAATACAAGGTTTATTCGAAAGGTAAAACATATTTCTATTCATTAACAATCTCTCCCTCGCGTACAGGAATATCCTCAAGCCCTTATTCTTCCGGGTCTTCTTCCGGTTCTTCCTACCATTCATCATCGAATGGAGCAGGAGCACCGTTGTCTTCTTGCAAACCTTGGATTGTTTGGAGTAAGCTAGATTTCTCCTCTACTAGGGCCTCGATGATTAGGTGTTGCTCTTGGATCGTTCTTCGATCTGATGGATACGAGCCTGTAACTTATGATGGCACTCCAGATGGCTCTCTTTAGCTTGTTGTTTCTTTTCCTTCATCCTTTCAATTTTCTTTGACATGCAAAGGCCTATTTCAGTGAGTCCGGCAATGGTTGTGTGCGAGGCCTCTAATGCTATTTGGTTACTCTTATGCTCTTTCTTAGCCTCAACCAGCTAAGAGATACGACAATCGATGTCTTTATGGTACAAGGTCACCGTATTTTGTAGACTATGATTATCACATCTCTGGAGTTGTAATTCTCTTTCCAGGCTGGATACCTTATTTTCCAATCCTTCCTTTATAGTAGTTGACTCTCGTCTCTCGATTGCTAGTTTGGCTCTAAGACGTCTAATCGTACGGCTTTGGTTGTCGAGGGCAATCTACTTCATACGAAGGACAGCAGCAGCATGGGTACGGGGAGCAAAGGGGGCAATTTCGTAAAATCGGAGAAAAATTTCCAAAAATAGAAAGTTGTGAGATTATTCCATAAAATATGAGTTCTAGTCATAGGGATTACAAAACAGTTGACGGAACTGAAATCTAAGATCCGTACGGGGACTTATAGCAGTTTCAAAACTTTCCATAAATAGCAAAAACACGAATTCGGAGGCCTAAACGGAGGAATTTGGCCAAAAAGCGGCTTATGTCAGACGTAGTGGTGAGTTTTACTCGTTGGAACGTTTCGGAGGGGAGAGCACTTGTCTCATACAAAAACCTACAAGTTCGTCCCGAACCTTACAAAACCTCATACCTGGTTTCCCAGCCGGATTATGAACATTGTGAGCTCTGATACCACTAAAATGTCACGTCTCGAGATCCGAGACTCATGACATCGGCAATATTAAACAATCATAAAATTATACAACATTAAGCCTCATAGTATAGATCAAACAAGAATTTTACATAATCAAAATAATCGTCTTTACAACTGCAAAAGAAATCAAAGTTGCGGAAGCGAAAATTACATTAAATAATACTAAGTCTTCACCATCCCCAGAACATCTCTTGTTCTTCTTCTTCAATCTGTTCTTCATCTTTATCTGGGTGGGAGACGTAAGTGGTGAGTTTTTTGAGAAACACTCAGCAAGTGGGGGAGACCATTTGACATAACAAAATATACATATACAGATTCAGAACAGAGCATATAACAGAACATAACATATCACAGATAATAGGTAACACTGATATTCACTTCGTTTCTATGGTTTACTTATCAGTCCCTAATTTTTTTACTCCTGTAAGGGGTCGAGGCCATAGTTACACCTTTTAACTCATAGTACGGAATATTTCTTAGACCCATATTACGATAGAAACATCAGTGCTTAAACAGAGCTTAGATCATAGCATGCACTCGACACGAAATGAAAGCTCGAATGATAGCATGAATATCATATAATATTTGAAACGAATATATACAACAAAAGCCCACTTAGCGTCTCCTGAAGTTTGTGTGGTTCAAGGTGCAGAACAGTATTCAGCTCAGGCCAAATCTGATGTACGAAATCTGGTGAACTTCATACAGCGCTGGGATACAGCTTGTGCAGGGTTTCAACATGAGAGCTCACTGGTGTTTTACTGAAAATTTTCGAAATGAGTGAGGGTAATCTGATGCCACATCTGGGTATTTATAGGTGCAGTAACAGGGAGTCAAAAGATTAGTCGTTACAGCCTTAAATTCCTAATTTTATGGTCATTAACCTGGATGTTACAAGAGTAACGGTTTAGGCATTGAATTAGGCGGTTTAATTGGCCATTAGTCTCTTTAAATTGGAAGTTACGACTGTTGATGGTTGGTTTCCAGACTAAAATCTGATCTTTACGCGTAATCTGTCTGGGTATGCTGAGAGATGAGTTGTAATGCCCAGAATCATTAAGAAGAGGATTAGTTTAACATTTCGACATTTACGAATTTATGAAGCTTGATTATGAGTTCGGATTTCTTCTGGAAGTGTTGAGTGATTAAGGAACTGTGTATCGTTAGATTTCGCTAAGTATGCCAGACGAAGTAACCAGACGAAGAAATTTGATAAAATCAGCAGCAGGTTACTGTAGCTCGCGACTGGTTGAATTTTTGAAAATCAGTTCAAGTGTTATTTTGGTTACAGCTGGAAACAGACGCGTGAATAGAAGGGTCAATGAGAAAGCGCCACGTGTTAGTTACTGTTACGCACGAGGAATTAGCAGCAAGAGTTTCTTACGCATCTGCTGGTTTATGTACCTGCTGGTTATCGATGTGTATCTGCTGATTATTGATGTATCGGCTGATTGATGATGACATAGGTGCGACGGCGTCGTTTTGATATTAAACGCAAACCAGTCGAAGGGAAAATGGTTCCAGCTGAGAGAATAATACGACAGCGTTTTGACTTAGGAACAGGAACCTCGATACGATGTCGTTTTGCATGAATTAGCAACCAGACGAGGAATTGGAAATCAGTCGAGAGATTTTGGTATCTGCTGGTATCCAGTCGAGGGATCAATGCGACACCGTTTTGATTATAAACAGGAGACGTGGCTACGATGTCGTTTCGACTATTGTTGCGAAATCAGCCGTTGGAATAAGAGAGCGACCAGCTGCTGGTTAGCTGAGGATATGTTACGACGTCGTTGAGATTAGTTATAACGACATCGTTTTGAGTTTTGAAATGTTGCGACTGGATTTATGTTGCGACTGGATTTATGTTGCAACTGGATTCCTGTTGTTGCGACTGGTTACTACTACAGCTGGTTATCGCGTCTGCTGAAGAAGAATGATATTCGAATAGCAACTGAGGACGATCAACAGCAGTTGAGGAATCTATTTATCGTTATCCACCTTCTAAGCGGTGGAAGTATATCTTGTTTGAATACTCAGCATGACACGTGGAACTTACATAGAACACGTTGGAAATGCTGCAGAAATACAGAGATCGATTGTCTATAAATAGGAATGAATTTGAAATGCTGTGAACATCTGGATTTCAGTTATCGACCTTTGATCTTGCAAGTATCTTTGGAAGTGAGGAACAGAATGTAAGAACGTTAACTGAAGCATTTTGAAAACAGAGGAACAAAGGTATAATCTGACAGAAGAGTCAGGAACTAGATTACTCGAGAATGATAGTTCTTGAGTATTCCGCTAAAATCACATACATATTTGATTACTGTTATTGATTTAGAACTTGAGTTATGTGTGTGTCGATCCATCACAGGTAGTGAATCTTTTATATTTGCATGAGTTTGCATATTGAAGAGAATTGAATTGATTCTAATGCCCAGGACTGAGTTGGCCTGATTTTCGAAGCCGGAGATGGTTTCGATAGATGAATATTCATGTCAAGATCGGATACGAATCTTGATGGCGTCGAACTGATATGGAATCAATTCTGAGATCGAAGAGGAGAACTAGCATCATTTCGTTTTATTGCATTTGTTTTACAGTTGATAAACTGTTATGCATTTTAATGTTGTTATTCGTAACTGCTGATTATACTGAGATGATTCTCACCGGAGTTTATCCGGCTGTTGTTTTGTTTTGTATGTGTGCATGACAACAGGAAGAAAGAACTAGTGGGGAGCAACCATGGGTAATGAGAGCTAATTATCTAGACGTTGGATCAGCAGCAGGAAGACTAAACACCAGCTGATAGTCTAGAGATAGTATAGATGTTTGGACAGTGGAACTTAGGTTGCTCAAGTCTGGTTTTGTATATAAGATATAAGCGTGTACTAGTGAACTTAGCTTGTAATCGCAATGAACCATGAAGTATTTGTATAAATGAATACGATTGTCGATACAAGCTGAACCTTTTTGCTTCTGCTGATATACGCTTCTGCTGGTTAAAATCTTTTTTTTTAGTAAGTTATGTATAAACCAGATTAGATTGTTAAACTTGTTTAGTTTACATTGATAACCCACTGATTAAGATTAGAAGATTAATTATGAGCAGAGAGCCTCACAACAGGTGGTATCAGAGCGTTACTACATTAGTGAGATCTTTGAACTAGATGAGTGGGGTAGATCGAGTTCTTCCTATAAGGAATATACCGAAGAACTATGAGAAATACATGCGTTGGAAGTGATTAACAGCATGTATTGAGTGAAGTATGAATCAGCACTCGATCTCTTGAGCAGCAGTACATTAATGTATGCTAATCAGAGGAGGGACTGAGATTGATTTGTTATTTCTTGATGAGAAATGATAAACACGTCTGTTTTTTATTCCTAGATATGCCTCCTCGAAGAACCACGAATCGGCAGAAAGAGCAGGGTAGTACCTCTACTGAGGTTTTTAATGCAGCTGCTACTCCAATGGAGACTTTGTTAAAACGATTCCATTCGTTTAAACCACCAACGTTGACAGGAACAGAAAGTGCTATTGATTGCGAAAACTGGTTAGAAGATATTGAGCAGTTGTTCGAAGCACTTGACTATACTGATGAGCGTCGGGTGAAACTGATTATACACCAGTTACATGGTATTGGGAAAAGCTGGTGGGTGGCAACAAAGAAAGCGCTTGAAAATCAGGGTACTATGATTTCGTGGGCAGTATTCCGAACAGCTTTTTATCAACGGTTCTTCCCAGTTTCTTATAGAAAGGATAAAGGAGCGGAATTTGCGAACTTGCGACAAGGACAGTTGAATATAGAGGATTACGTTGCCAAGTTCACAAGTTTACTGAAATTTGCGCCACATGTTGCTATGAATGATGAAGCACAAGCGGATCAATTCATTAATGGATTTAATCCAGATGTATTTACTTTGGTAAATACAGGAAGACCAAATACTTTTGCCGATGCGTTGAATCGGGCAAAAGGAGCTGAAGCTGGATTACTAAGGCAGCGAAGATCACAATTTGTGCCAGCAGCAGCCAAAGCAGCAGAGAACCCACAGATTCCACCACCCCCTCGTTTTGATGCTGGAAGCAGCAGCAGTGGGAAAAAGAAAAACTTCTTTAAAGGAAAAGGAAAACAATTCAAACGATCTGGAACCAGCAGTTCTTCCAGCTCGAGCGATTTTCAACAAATGCAAACTGGACAACAAGCTGGCGATTATTGTAACAACAATGCCAACACCAGAAAGGCAAGCCTCTTCTGTACATTCTTATCAACCTCAAAATCCACAACAAAGTAGACAAGGAGGAAGCCAGACAGTGAGCCAACCTCCAAAGCAAAAGTGTTTGCATTGACCGAAGAGCAAGCACAGGCAGCCCCAGATGATGTTATTGCAGGTAACTGCTACTTGTGCAAATTTCCAGCTTATGTCTTAATTGATACTGGTGCATCACATACCTTCATCTATGAGAATTTTGTTATAGCACATAAGTTGTCTGTTGAACCCTTAGCTGAAATAGTATCGGTTTCTTCACCTCTGGGGAAAGGAATGTTATCGATCACTGCTGTTAGAAATTGTGTGTTACAGTTCGAAGGGGGTCACGCAATTGAAATTGATTTTGTTGTGCTCGGATTATCTGATTTTGATTGTATCATGGGCATAGATATGTTAACCAAGTATAGAGCAACAGTCGATTGTTTTCAGAAGGTGGTTCGATTCAAACCAGAGCATGCTGATGAATGGAATTCTATGGTAAGGGATCACGAGCCAGAATTCCTTTGGTCTCTGCTATTACAATGAATAATCTATTGCAGAAAGGAGCGGAGGGATTTCTGATTTATGCAGTAGATACAAAGAAAAGTAGCCTGAATCTGGTTGATATACCAGTGGTCTGCGAGTTTGTTGATGTTTTTCCTGATGAGATCCCAGGATTAGCTCCATATCGAGAGGTAGACTTCAGCATTGAATTGATGCCAGGTACACAACCAATATCGAAAGCACCATATAGAATGGCACCAATTGAGTTGAAAGAATTGAAAGATCAGCTGGAGGATCTTCTTACCAAGGGATACATTAGACCAAGTGTTTCTCCCTGGGGTGCTCCAGTATTATTTGTCCGAAAGAAAGATGGATCAATGAGGCTATGTATCGATTACCGGCAATTGAACAAAGCAACGGTAAAGAATAAATATCCTTTGCCACGAATAGATGATTTATTTGATCAGTTGCAGGGTTCGACAGTATATTCAAAGATCGATTTGAGATCGGGATATCATCAATTGCGAGTAAGAGATGAAGACATATCGAAGACTGCCTTTCGAACAAGATACGGTCACTATGAATTTGTAGTTATGACTTTTGGACTGACTAATGCACCAGCAGTGTTCATGAGTCTAATGAACCGCGTTTTCCAAAGATATCTTGATGATTTTTTGATCGTATTTATTGATGATATTTTAATCTATTCGAAGAATTTGAATGAACATGCGAGTCATCTTCGAACAATTTTGCAGACTTTAAGAGAGGAAAACTTGTATGCTAAACTGTCGAAATGTGAGTTTTGGTTACAAAGAGTAGTGTTTCTTGGACATATTATATCTGGAGATGGAATTTCTGTTAGAGTAGATGCCCAACTAGCCAACTTGTGGCGTGTGGGTTTTATAGACTCTTGTACAAACAATCTTTATATATGATATTCGCATTTTCTTATATGGCATTCTTTACTTTCATTATGTGTGTAATGATTTATAATTGCGTTGAGTAAAGACCTAGAATGCACTAAAGCGTATGTTAAATGTGATAGTGGGTATGACGGCTATCATGAAACACATCTAATAGTCGCTGTGTATTCTGAACGTGTTCCTAGTCGATTGGGCCGTCAAAATGAGGATAAGGCCGCCCGAGTTCGAGACTAGTATATGCGATGCGAAGTACCATGTTTCATTGGTA
>KV003223.1:60944-72506 GCA_001598015.1 Dorcoceras hygrometricum | reverse complement strand
AGTATATCTTGTTTGAATACTCAGCATGACACGTGGGACTCGAATTGAATACGTTGGAAATGCTGCAGAAATACAGAGATCGATTGTCTATAAATAGGAATGAATTTGAAATGCTGTGAACATCTGGATTTCAGTTATCGACCTTTGATCTTGCAAGAATCTTCGGAAGTGAAGAACAGAGTGTAAGAACGTTAACTGAAGCATTTTGAAACAGAGGAACAAAGGTATAATCTGACAGAAGAGTCAGGAACTAGATTACTCGAGAATGATAGTTCTTGAGTATTCCGCTAAAATCACATACATATTTGATTACTGTTATTGATTTAGAACTTGAGTTATGTGTATGTCGATCCATCACGGGTAGTGGATATTTTATATTTGCATGAGTTTGCATATTGAAGAGAATTGAATTGATTCTAATGCCCAGGACTGAGTTGGCCTGATTTTCGAAGCCGGAGATGGTTTCGATAGATGAATATTCATGTCAAGATCGGATATGAATCTTGATGGCGTCGAAATGATATGGAATCAATTCTGAGATCGAAGAGGAGAACTAGCATCATTTCGTTTTATTGCATTTGTTTTACAGTTGATAAACTGTTATGCATTTTAATGTTGTTATTCGTAACTGCTGATTATACTGAGATGATTCTCACCAGAGTTTATCCGGCTATTGTTTTGTTTTGTACGTGTGCATGACAACAGGAATAAAGAACTAGTGGGGAGCAACCATGGGTAACGAGAGCTAATTATCTAGACGCTGGATCAGCAGCAGGAAGACTAAACACCAGCTGATAGTCTAGAGATAGTCTAGATGTTTGGACAGTGGAACTTAGGTTGCTCAAGTCTGGTTTTGTATATAAGATATAAGCGTGTACTAGTGAACTTAGCTTGTAATCGCAATGAACCATGAAGTATTTGTATAAATGAATACGATTGTCGATACAAGCTGAACCTTTTTGCTTCTGTTGATATACGCTTCTGCTGGTTAAAATTTTTTTTTTTAGTAAGTTATGTATAAACCAGATTAGATTGTTAAACTTGTTTAGTTTACATTGATACATTGATAACCCACTGATTAAGATTAGAAGATTAATTGTGAGCAGAGAGCCTCACATGAGTTGACTTTTTCAAAGCTGAGTTGATTGTCCCAGATCTGAGTTGACTGTTTGACTATTGACCAGCTAAGTTGACTGTCCCAGATCTGAGTTGACTGTTGACTGTCCCAGATCTAAGTTGACTGTGGACTGTCCCAGATCCGAGTTGACTGTTGACCGTCCCAGATCTGAGTTGACTTAGTCGAAACTGAGTATTTTTTTCGTGGGCTGAATTTCTGGGTTTTCACATAAATGGTCTGTTACCTCTGGGGCAATTGATACCGGATGAAAATCCAGATCCAGAATGAGATCATGGAGATTGTAAAAGAAGCTCGTGGAGATTAAGAGAACAAAGGTTACGGAAAATCTGTTTGTTCTTTTGATGCAAACACTCAAAGTAGCGGAACTAGCTGTTGCATGAAGTGGTTCAGGAGAGGAATTACTGGAGTTATGACATAGAAAGCTTGACTATGTCAGAACAGAGATTGAAGATTCTTTCTGAACGGAAGTTGTTGCCGGGGTTTACAAAAGTGACAGTGAGCATTGTGTATCTTTGTGGATGACAACAATGCAGGACGAAATGGAGGCTTTAGACATGAATAAAACTTGGGATCTTGTTATCCTATCACGAGGGAGAAAACCATCGGTGACAAATGAGTTTTTAATATCAAATGTGATGGCAATAACCAAGTTTAGCGGTATCGTGCAAGATTAGTAGTGAAATAGTATGCTCGGAAATAAGCCTTGACTTCAATGAGATATTATCTCATGTTGTTCGGCACAATGCATTCCGAGTAGTGTTAGCATTACAGAGCATTTATATGCTACAGCCAGAATTGTTTGCTGAAATAGGTATAGAGCATTTAATTTGCAGGTAGAATAAATTGTATGGTCTCAAACAGCACCGAGGTATAGGTACAAGAGACTTGATTTATATATAATAAGCATTGGATACAAACATAGTGCATACCCATATACATATTTTAAGATATTTGCTCAAGAAAGATCTAGTCCAAGAAGTTTAGACACAGTTGGCTTTGATATGAAGAACTTTGGACTTGCGAACAATATTTTCGGAATGCACTTATCAAGACAAAATTAACAGAAATATTTGGATTTTTCAAAAAAATATTTCAAGAAAATATAGCAACGCTTCAAAATATAAGATTGTAAAGTCAAGTTCAACCGCTCTTCCTGTTAACTTTAACTTATCCTTTGAGATATGTCCTAGTAGTGAAGAACAGAGGACAGAGATGTCTCGAGTACCATATGTATCAGCTGTGAGAAGTTTGATGTTCGTTATAATTTGTATTAGACTAGACATTGTACCAGTACTGTGAATAGTTAAGCTATGTAGATATTGTGAGACCCGAACATTCTGCTGTTCAGATGTTGATTGGGATCAGACCAGTTGTGAGTCGATGTGCTTGGAGTAGCCATCGGAATTTGTTAAGTGTGGATTTCAGCAGTGAATGATCGCTTCCAGTTGTAGCGGCGATTAGAGTGTTTTCAGTTGCGGGTGCTAGTACGTCGTCGTTTGGATTAGTTGGAACGACAGCGTTTCGATTTAGCAGTAGGACTCAACTGTTGGGTTGTGCGCGTATTCAACTGCTGATTGAGGGATCAGCTGTTGAGTGAGCGATCAGCTGTTGGCTAGTTGTTCAGCAGTGAGTAGCGGGTGACGTGTTCAGTTGCGACAGTAACTCCTGCGACGTCGTTTGATTTAGTTGATCGCTGTTTAGCGATAGGACTTAGCTGAGGAGAGATTTAGCTGTTGGTTGGATTATCAGCGGTGATAGCTGAAGTTGTCGGTGGATCTGTTTACTATTTAGTCAGTTGTGACTATAAATAGAGGACTTGGTCATTGAGTTAAATTATTGTTTCCCCGACACTTAGAAATATTTCCCGTGAACCTTATCTTGTCGCGATACCCTAGTTACTGTTCACAGTAACCTTCTTCGTTTCAATTGCCTTTGGTAGATAGCTCCGACGAGAGCGAGAGTGGTAGCGTTGGACTCCTCTTGCTAAGGCGTTTCGTCTCATACCCTTTTCATAGGCAGCGGAGGAGGTGGAAGAGGATCGCAGAGACATCTCCCTTGTGTAGTCTGTTAGCATAAGCGTCGGATTTCGCATCATATCCTATCTTTTTGGGGTAAGTAAATATTTTGCCTTTAAGTTTGTTAGAGCTTTTCGTGGTGATAGAAAGATAGAATTAGCGCTGGTGGAGTCGTAGCTCCCAGCTGCTGTGGTTCTGAGTTGTAGTCCTTGAGCAGTTGTTGTATTGGCTTAGCAGGTGGTGGATCTGCGTTTCTAGGACTTTCATTGTGGCAAATTGCATGTGCTAAATATAACTCAGAAGTTAAGGTACGGATGTTGAGCTTTGTTACAGCTATGGGTTGAGCGTGGATTTTATGCCTTGCTGTGTATGCTCTTTGCTGTTATTATTGTGCATGTGTTATAATATCAGCTGTTGCATTTGCATACACGCGTATCTTCTTGTCGAGCTCTGTTTTGCTAGCTATGCCTTGTATTCGATCTGAGTGTACCAGGATGCTGGGCTTAAGGACGAGCGGGTAACTCCCGTATAACTTAAAGCTGGAGGCGCGCGGGTACTCCCGTCCCTCATCTCCCTGCTGGGACTGTTAGCTGCTATTGCCGGAGTGGGTAGCTCCCACCTCTCATGAGTGGCCAACAGCAGGTTGAGCTATTGTTGCATCTGGTGCAGTATACGTGAGACGAGTGGGTAGCTCCCATATACTCAATATACATTCCGTGGCCACTGTGACTACTGTCTTCAGTTGTTTCGCTCCAGCTGTTGAATTGTTTTTATCCAGCTGTCGAGTTGCTGATTTGAGATCCCTCAGCTTCCAGCTTTTGGTTGTACTTCGATCTCCTGCATAGCATCTGCATATTTATCTACTGCTTTCCGTTTGCTGTATTTGTTGCTCTCCGTACTGGGGTTTGACCCCGAGGTCCCTCTGGGGCTGTTGTGTTGTTGCCTGTTGGTTGTTTAGGTTTTCCAGGATTCACAGCTGGTCATGGATTTGATCCAGCTGGTGGTGTCCCAGGTGATGGATAGAGTGTCCCAGTTAGCGTATAACATAATATGTACTAGTGCTGTCAGCCGAGGAATGCCCTGTGCTTTAGTTTCTGTTCAGCTGTAGCTTTGTCAGCTGTTGTATTGTTGCTAGTACTTGTAATTGTTGTACTTTCGTATTTCATAATGTAAACTGGGATTATTTTAAGTATTGTGCTATTTTAAATTATCTGTCTTAAACCGTCAGGCCAAGCGAAAAATTTTAAGCCACTTTTTATTGCTTCCGCTATGTTTCTACGTGGTTTAACTCTGAGTTGTGCATGAGGCCTGACAGATATCGAATACATAACAATTACCGGTGATATGAAATAGAGCTAATACAAGAATCAACCAAACTTTCCATGGATAGTAGTAGAGCATAATGCATCTCAGTTACAACATTAGCATTGTTTTGTGAATTGCAGTTCTTTTTCATATGCCCAGTTTCACAACTCCAGCACTTTTATTTCTTTTTCATTTTTTTTCTCCATTCATTGATTATATCTATCGCGCCATCTCTTAGATTTATTTCAACACTCCTGCCCCATCCTCTATTATCGAGATTTACATCTTATCTCGATGATGTTCCTTCACTAGAATCCGTCCCATGAACTTCTTGAACAAGGATTTTTATCTCTGACATCATTCAATTGTTGCTTCCCTTTTGTCAGGCCTCGTGCACCATACAGAGTTAAACCACGCAAAATAATAGCGGAAGCATACAAAAAAGTGGCTTAAAATTTTCGCTTGGCCTGACGATTAAAACATATAATTTAAAATACAACAATACTCAAAATATCCCAGTAATTAAAATCACTCAGTAAAACAGTACAACATTAAAACATATATCAAGTACCAAACAACAACTACTACAAAGCACAGGACGACCCCCGACTAACAGTACTGATACATAATATGCTATACCTAACTGGGACACTCTAACCACCTCCTGGAGCACCACCAGCTGGGTCTACTCCACGACCAGCAGAGTAGCCATAATAACCTGAAAACACACACATGCAACAAACAACCAGGCCCAGAGGGACAGGGGTCAAAACCCAGTACGGAGAGCAACTGAAAATAGCGGTTAGATAGCAACAGATAAAATGTAAATGCTATGCATGAGATCAAGGCTACAACCGAACACAGGGAGCCAAAGGATTCCAAGGATAGCTCAACAACTGAAATCCGAACAGAAGGCAGTGGCCACAATGTGTGTGAGTATATGGGAGCTACCCACTCGTCTCCACACACGATACCAGGTGCATTATCAACGCTCAACCTATTGTTGCCAAACACATGAGATGTGGGAGCTACCCACTCCGCTCACGGTGGCTAACAGTCCCAGCAGGGAGATGAGGTATGGGAGTTACCCGCACGCCTCTACAAGCACCCTGGCACGCTCAAATCAGCAAGCAAGATACGGCTACAAGAGATCTGATAACAGCATGGAACAGATGCGTGTATGCAGTGCAAAAAAATGCAATAGATAACAAGACAATATACACGGCATCACAAAACAGCAAGCATGATCACATATCCATGCCAAATATCAACACTGTAAGCAAGCTCACATCCGTACCTCAAGTCTTATGTGCTAAAATTACTACAACAGGGTCCCGATCAATATAGATCTCACACCTGCTAAGCCAAATACAAGCAACTACTCAATGACCGAAACACAGAAAAGCAACAGCTGAGAGCTACGAACTCGACGAGCGCTATTCTACCCCTCTATCTTAACAGAGAGCTCTAAACAACACCAGGTAGAATCTGAACACTTACCCCAACAATATAGGACGGAACGCTAACAGACTACACAAGGGAGATGTCTTAGCACACCTCACCAGCTTCAAGCAAGCGTCCAAAAGCAGCACCAAACGAAGCGTCTCAGCAAGAGGAGTCCAACGCCACCACTCTTACTTCAATCAGAGCTGTCTACCGTCGACAATCGAAGAAGATAAGGTTCGGTGCACAATAGCTAGGGTATCGCGACAGAGTTCACTATCGGGAAATATTCTAAGTGTCAATACAAAGCAACGAAGACCAAGTCCTATTATATACTCAAATCTGTCCTAGACCGCTGAACAGATCTCACCGACAACTTAAATCTCAAATCTGATATTCCCGCTCGCATCCAGATCTGGCAACAGATCTCACTCTACGCCAAAGCAGATCTCTACTAATTCAAACGACATCGCACAAGTCCTTTCTCGCAACTGGACACGTCACCCGCTACTCAAATCTGAATCGCTAGAGAAAACGAAGTCTGAAACTTCAAAATGGCGTCGCTTCCTAACACTCAGATCTCTCTCAAATCTGAAGACCAAAGCTGACACACTGAGCTTCGCTCGCTAAGCCAAAACGTTGTCGTTCCAACTAATCCAAACGACGTAGTTTAGCTACTCGCTACACAACAAGCTAGCGTACTATCTTCTGTTCAGCGACAACAGACCTCGCTACGACTACTGAACACGATCACTCAGCAGTGAACAATACCACATCTGAACAGATCCCGCGACAAAACTCTAACTCTCCATTTCTGTTTCAAGGACTTATACAAACCCGATAGCTTCTCCAAGCATATCGACTCAAAGCTGATCGCTCAGATTCGTTCGCTCAAATCTGAATTCAACAAAACCCGATTAATTAACTCGATTAATCTCATCAGCTTTCGGGTCTCACACCTTTTTCCAACAGAGTTTTTGCCTCTACCCTCATCAGTTCCCAAGAATTTGGTAAATATGTCAAAATAATAAGTTTAGGGATTTCAACATCAAGTGAATGTCAACCGATGTTAATTGAGAAACAATTGTATTCAAACCTCATTGATGTAAACTATCTTGAAGATCCTTCTTCAGTTTCAAGTTAAATTTTTTTATCAGATGCACTGTATTGTTTGCGGATGGTTTCTCATGTATGTCTAATATAATGTACACAATTTCCTGCATATTTATGCCACCTCCATGTTATGGTCCATGCTCTTAATTTCGTTAATCGAAAAATGCTTAACACTATCGATCAAGGAGCTTCCACTCATCAATCTCCATATTTCGGTTTCCTTCCTAATAGAGGTTGATACAATTTCTTGCTATAAATATAATATTTAATCTGTAACCGCCAGGAGTGACTGTAAATATTTTTACAATAAAATAACACGCAATATTTCAATATCACAACTCGAGTAAACCAAAAAAATAATTTTTCAAACTCACTTAAATATCTCCTAGTATATATAAAGCAAATGTAAACTAAGGGTACAATGCAAGGAATTAATGTATTTGGCTAACTTCTGAACTTCCCTTAATCTACCGTATTTTAATTGATATTTGCATAATTCAACAACGCCAACTAACTGTTGGAAAACGATGGCGGATCCGGATCCCGTCTCCCGGCGGCGCAGCGGAAGTTTAAAATTAGCTCCGGGAAACGTTCAATACAATAATCAAATCAACAAACCATTCATAGGGGGTTCTTTGATTGTTACCTTGTTAGCGTCTAGGCGCCTGGCTCCGACCAGTTTCACGAGGAAACCGGCACTTCACGGTAGACGGCGGTAGATTACGTCTAATCAGGTCCACGACCGGAAGCAAGGTTCCTTCGTCAGCCTGCACTAGAAAGCCTACGAGATCAGCACAGACGGAAACTCCTCGAAAAGTTGGCCGGAACAAATTCCGACGAGGGGCGTCGGCGGTGGTGGCCGGCGGCGGCGACTTTGGGAGAGGAGGGGCGGCCGAGAGGTAATAGTGGAGGCTAGGGTTTGTAATGATGTGATTGAGTTATGTCATAATGAAGCCCTAAGTCTCCTTTAATAAGACTAGTAATGAACTTGGACCGGCCAAACGGGCCCGGGTCCAAATGACAATGTCCATCACTGCGACTTCGTTACAACTCCGATCGCCAATCAGATCGGACCGATCGACTTAGTTTCCAAAACTGAATATTATGATCTGAAAAACCATTTTTCAGAACCCCCAGTGCAAAACTGACCGTTGACAATGTCCATCACTGCGACTTCGTTACAACTCCGATCGCCAATCAGATCGGACCGATCGACTTAGTTTCCAAAACTGAATATTATGATCTGAAAAACCATTTTTCAGAACCCCAGTGCAAAATGACCGTTTTGCCCCTCAACAGCGGAAATCACGATTTGACCTCCGTTGACCTTTAGGAAGTCGTACTTCCAAAAGTCCTCCTCCTATGCTCAACACATTGAGCTCAGTTTCCATGTGGGAATCTTGAATCCAGTACTTGTGTGACCCTCAATGGTTCAGGGATACAGCTAGCCGTGGGCCCACAACCATTGTGACTCCGAAATCACAATTTCGGACTTGCCCAACGGATCATGGTAAAGCGCCTAGCAACATCGCGCCATGATCCCCTAGGTATCACTGATAGTTCCTGCAAGAACCAGTTAGTCGTGGTTAGCGTACAGTATGATCCTTTCAATCCATATATCCCGATCAGATCAACGACCATTGGTAAATCGAGAGTCGCTAAAGATCGATAGCTATGCATACATCTTGGAGATCGAATAGTGACATCACGAGTGTAACTAGGTAAACCCATTTACCTAAAACACTTCTAGTACTCTGGCCAGAGATTTATACACTATTATCCCCTCAGATAGCATAGGATATCCACGCATGTAAGCGAGCGGTGAATCCTCGACAACGAAGCATCGACTCCTACATGCATCGGGGTCTCACCCAACCCCGCCGCCTAATGACCCCAAGTGAGTCGGCAAACGGGTCAAAGTGAGACGCCTATCATGTAGAGTCTCAATCACGTTTCGAGTCGTGAGGAATAATCAGTACAACCAAGACCTCGGAATTTTCCACTCGACAAATGGTAACCACTTGGAAAGTCCGAACGAGGGTAGTTCGATAGATCACCAGGTCACTATCTATCTGCATGCTCAGAACATCACAATGTTCCCTACCAAAGAAACATGGTACTTCGCATCGCAGATACTAGTCTTGAGCTCGGGCGGCCTTATCCTCATTTTGACGGCCCAATCGACTAGGAACTAATTCAGAAACACAGTGACTATTAGATGTGTTTCATGATAGCCGTCATACCCACTATCACATCTAACATACACTATGGTGCATTCTAGGTCTTTATCCAACACAATTTTTAACATTATATAAACATAACGAAGATAAAGAATGCCATAAATAAATGCGAATATCATATATAAAGACTGTCATATACAAGAGTCTATAAACCCACACGCCACAAGTTGGCTAGGGGCATCTACTCTAACAATATCCCACTTGCCCTAAAGCCAACTACTCATCAGACGCAGTCCCATTATTTCACGATGTTTTTCAAACAACGGTCCTGGAAAGGGCTTCGTAAGTGGATCGGCAACGTTGTCCGCAGAGGCGACTCTCTGAACTGCTATGTCACCTCTAGCCACAATATCCCGGATTATGTGGTATTTCCTCAGTATATGTTTGGATCTTTGGTGAGACCTAGGCTCCTTTTCTTGCGCAACGGCACCCGTGTTGTTGCAGTACACCGGAACTGGACCAACTCCATTAGGAATGACGCCCAACTCTTGGACGAAATTACTTATCCAAACCGCCTCCTTAGCAGCAGCTGATGCTGCGATGTACTCAGCCTCAGTGGTTGAATCCGCGATGGTTTCTTGCTTGGAACTCTTCCAAGAGACAGCACTACCATTGAGCATGAATACAAATCCAGAGGTTGACTTCGAATCATCCACGTCACCTGGAAGCTAGAATCAGTGTAGCCTTCCAGTTTCAGTTCACCACCCCCATAGACCATGAACATATTCTTAGTCCTTCGCAAGTACTAAAGAATATCTTTCACAGTCTTCCAATGTAATTGGCCGGGGTTGGCCTGGTAGCGGCTCGTGACACTCAGAGCATATGCTGACATCCGATCTAGTGGAGATCATGCCATACATAATACTACCTATTGCCGAGGCATATGGCACACGTGTCATACTCTCTATCTCCTCATCAGTCTTTGGACACATAGACTTAGATAGAGTGACCCCGTGGCACATGTGGGATAGCGGTGGCGGGTAGCGGCTCGTGACACTCAGAGCATATGCTGACATCCGATCTAGTGGAGATCATGCCATACATAATACTACCTATTGCCGAGGCATATGGCACACGTGTCATACTCTCTATCTCCTCATCAGTCTTTGGACACATAGACTTAGATAGAGTGACCCCGTGGCACATGTTGGGATAGCGGTGGCGGATCCGGATCCCGTCTCCCGGCGAGGCAGCGGAAGAATAAAATTAGGCCGGGAAACGTTCAATACAATAAAACAGCACTATAAACTACAAACCATTCATAGGGCGCTTAGTAGATTACCTTGCTGGCGACTTGCGCCTGGCTCCAACCGGAATTACAAGAAGATCGGCTCTTCACGGTAGGCGGCTGTAGATTCGTCAATCAGGTCCACGACCGGAAGGGAGACTCCTTCGTCAGCCTGTACTAGAAGGCCTGACGAGATCAACGTGGACGGATTCTCCTCGAAAAACTGATCGGAGCAATTCCGATCAATCAACGGCGGGCGGCGGCCGACGGCGGGAAGCGGCGGCAGCGGCGGCGGCGTGGGAGGAGAGGGAGAGGGGGCGGCCGTGCTTTAGGGTTAGGGTTAAGGAGTTGTGTAATCTGAATCACTTGTCAAGTTTTCATCAATTAAGCCTTAAGTCTAATTAAATAGACTAGCAATGGACTTGGACCGGCCCAACGGGCCCGGGTCCAAATGACGATATCCATCGCTGCGACTTCATCGTAACTCCGATCGCCGATCAGATCGGACCGATCGACTCAGTTTCCAAAACTGAATGATATGATATGAAAAACAATTTTTCAGATCATCCAACCCTAAATTGCAATTTAGTCCTCCAACTTTTGGAAATTGCAATTTGACCCCTGTTGACTTTTGGGAAGTCGCACTCTCTAAAATCCTCCTCCTATGATCAACACATTGAGCTCAGTATCCATGCGGGAATCTCGAATCCAGTACTTGTGTGACCCTCAATGGTTCAGGGATACAGCTAGCCGTGGGCCCACAACCATTGTGGCTCCGGAATCACAATTCCGGACTCCCCCATCGGATCATGGTAAGAGCGTCTAGCAACATCGCCCCATGATCCCCTAGGTATCACTGATAGTGCCTGCAAGAACCAGTTGGTCGTGGTTAGCGTACAGTACGGTCCTTTCAATCCATATATCCCGATCAGATCAACGACCATTGGTAAATCTAGAGTCTTTATAGATCCGATAGCTTGCACACATCTTGGAGATCGAATAGTGACATCACGAGTGTAACTAGGTAAACCCATTTACCAAAAACACTTCTAGTACTCTGGCCAGAGATTTATACACTAT
>KV003223.1:44861-60494 GCA_001598015.1 Dorcoceras hygrometricum | reverse complement strand
TAGAGCCTCAATGTCGTTTCGAGTCGTGAGGACTAATCAGTACAACCAAGACCTCGGACTTATCCCCTCGACAAATGGTAACCACTTGGAAAGTCCGAACGAGGGTAGTTCGATAGATCACCAGGTCACTATCCATCTGCATTCTCAGAACATCACAATGTTCCCTACCAATGAAACATGGTACTTCGCATCGCAGATGCTAGTCTCGAGCTCGGGCGGCCTTATCCTCGTTTTGACGGCCCAATCGACTAGGAACGTGTTCAGAATACAAAGTGACTATTAGATGTGTTTCATGATAGCCGTCATACCCACTATCACATCTAACATACACTATAGTGCATTCTAGGTCTTTACTCAACGCAATTGTTAATCATTATACAACACAATGAAAGTAAAGAATGCCATAAATAAATGCGAATATCATATATAAAGATCGTTTCATACAAGAGTCTATGAACCCACACGCCACAAGTTGGCTAGTTGGGCATCTACTCTAACAGCACATAGGTAGGTGTCCTCTCTTGGACTCTTCCATAGAGAACCTCTTAAGTATGGTATCGATGTAGGTGGCTTGGATGAGTCCAAGCATTCGTTTAGATCTATCCCGATAGATCTGTATTCCAAGAATATAGGATGCTTCACCCATGTCCTTTATCGAAAATCTACTAGAAAACCAGACTTTAGTTGATTGCAGCATTCCTACATCATTCCCAATGAGTAGAATGTCATCAACATAAAGTACGAGGAATGTCACAGCGCTTTTAACTACCTTCTTATAAACACATGGCTCCTCGGGATTCTTGATGAAACCAAATTCCTTAATTGTTTCATCGAATCTCTGTTTCCAACTCCTCGATGCTTGTTTGAGACCGTAGATCGATCTCTGAATCTTGCATACCTTATGCTCGCTTCCAACAGATGTGAAACCCTCAGGCTACGTCATATAGATCTCTTCCTTAATGTTTCCATTAAGGAACATAGTTTTCACATCCATTTGCCATATCTCATAGTCGTACCATGCGGCTATGGCTAACAAGATTCTAATTGACTTGAACATTGCGACTGGCGAGAAGGTTTCATCATAGTCAACACCTTGCCTTTGAGTGTAACCTTTCGCGACCAGTCGTGCCTTGTAGGTCATTACCTTACCATCAAGCCCAAGTTTCCTCTTGTATACCCATTTACACCCAATAGGAACAATTCCTTCGGAGGATTAACAAGAGTCCAAACTTGGTTAGCATGCATCGAGTCTAACTCAGACTGCATTGCTTCAAGCCACAAATTAGAATCTGCATCGGAAATTGCCTCCTTGAAAGTTCTTGGATCAGATCCAACAACTTGATCACTTTGATCATCTTCAAGGAGAAAACCATATTTCTCAGGAGCCCTAGGAACCCTTTCGGATCTCCTAGGTGCGGCCATTTCTGGTACCGGCTCTGGAGGTGCGGGAGACTCACCTGGTACTTCGATTGGATCTCGAACCTCTTCGAGTTCTACTATTTTGCCCTTTCTATCAAGTAGAAATTCCCTTTCCATAAAGGTAGCATTCTTAGAAACAAACACTTTTGTTTCGCTGGGATAGTAGAAGTAGTATCCAATGGAATTCTTTGAATACCCAATGAAGTAGCATAAGATGGATCTCGTATCCAGCTTATCTCCCACTGTCTGCTTCACGTAAGCAGGACATCCCCAAATCCTCATGTATGAGTATTTGGGTGGTTTGCCCATCCATATCTCATATGGAGTCTTATCCACTGCCTTAGTGTGGACATTGTTCAACAACATTACCGCCATTTCGAGCGCATAGCCCCAAAACGAGGTAGGAAGTTCAGTGAAGCTCATCATAGATCGAACCATGTCCAACAAGGTCCGATTAAGACACTCCGCCACACCATTGAGCTGTGGTGTGGCCGGAGGGGTCCACTGTGCGAGAATCCCATTCTCTTTCAGATAGTCTTGAAATTCAGCACTTAAGTATTCACCACCTCGATCAGATCGAAGTGCTTTAATACTTTTGCCTAATTGATTTTCTACTTCAGCCTTGAATTCTTTGAACCTTTCAAAGGATTCAGACTTGTTCTTCATTAAGTACAAGTACCCATACCTAGAGTAATCGTCGGTAAAGGTGATGAAGTATGTGTGACTGTACTTAGTACCAATACTAAATGGGCCGCACATATCAGTATGGATCAAATCCAATAGGCCTTGAGCACGCTCACCCTTGCCCTTGAAGGGTTGTTTAGTCATCTTTCCCTTGAGATAAGACTCACAAGTCGGTAGGGAGTTAATGTCTGACAGATCAAACATGTCATTCCTAACTAACTTGTTCATCCTACTTAGAGAAATATGGCCTAGCCTAGCGTGCCAAAGTTGTGATGGGTTCAAGTTATCGTGTTTCCTTTTAATCGTTGTTGTATTAGCTTCGACATCACGAGTTGGAACGTCTTTTAATTTTAAGGTGTATAAATCGTTTTCGCGTTCCCCAATTCCAATCAAACATTCATTCTTGTAAATATTGCAAATCGAATTAGCAAACATACAAGAATATCCATCACTATCAAGCATAGAAACAGAAATAATGTTCTTTATTAATTCGGGAACAAACAAAACGTTTCTCAATAGAAACTTAAAAGCAGAAGACAGAAATAAATAAACATCTCCTATAGCTACTGCAGCAACTCTTGCTCCATTGCCAAGCCTCAAGTGGGTCTCACCATCTCTAAGACGTCGGCTTCTTGTCATCACCTGCAAATCATTGCAGATATGTCCATATCCGGTATCAAGTACCCAAGAAGTTGAATTAAGAGACATATTTATTTCAATATAGAACATACCTTTCGCAGTTCGCAACTGCTCGAGGTACTCCTTGCAGTTCCTCCTCCAATGCCCAGGCTTGTGGCAGTGGTGGCAAACATCCTCAGTCTTGTTTGGCTTGGAAACCTTTGCCTTTGGCTTCTTGGTGGGCTTTTCCTCCTTCGCAGGGGCAGAACGCTTCTTTCCCTTGCGTCTAGGCCCCTTCTTCGCAGAGGAAGAAGAGCCCATAAGGAGGACGGGCTTGTCCTTCTTTATGGTTCCTTCGAACACTACAAGCATGTTAACCACCTCTTCAAGGGTAGCTGCCAGCTTGTTCATGTTGAAGTTGACCACAAAGGGGTCGAATGCAGCAGGCAGTGAGAGGAGAAGCACATCCAAAGACAGCTCGTGTGGAAGTGTGATATCAAGACCCGACAGCTTTTCAACGAGCCCAATCATACGAACCCCATGCTCGCGCGGCAGCCGCACATCGCCGCGCCATGCGCGACGCACGGCCGCACGCAACGTCGCGCGTCCAGCGGCGAGGACTTTGCGCATCCAGTGCGCAAAATCGTGGCAACCAGCAGGCCACCATGCGTTCAATCATGCGCGGAACATCGTCCGCCAAGCGCGGCTATGCGTGGCCAGCGCGCAGGTACCGTGCGCGCATATGCGCGCGGTGGAGGGGGGGCGCCATGCACGGCGGCGCCGTGGCCGGTTTCTTCAAATTTTTTTTTGTGTTGTTCAATATGAAATTCGAGAGTTAGATGCAATTCAGGCAACAATTTTATTGAAGGATCCGAGCCATAGCTCTGATACCACTATTGGAAAACGGTGGCGGATCCGGATCCCGTCTCCCGGTGGCGCAGCGGAAGTTTAAAATTAGAGCCGGGAAACGTTCAATACAATAATCAATCAACAAACCATTCATAGGGGGTTCTTTGATTGTTACCTTGTTTGCGTCTAGGAGCCTGGCTCCGACCAGTTTCACGAGGAAACCGGCACTTCACGGTAGGCGGCGGTAGATTTCATCTAATCAGGTCCACGACCGGAAGCAAGGTTCCTTCGTCAGCCTGCACTAGAAAGCCTGACGAGATCAGCACGGACGGAAACTCATCGAAAAGTTGGCCGGAACAAATTCCGGCGAGGGGCGGCGGCGGCGGTGGTGGCCGGCGGCGGCGACTTTGGGAGAGGAGGGGCGGCCGAGAGGTAATAGTGGAGGCTAGGGTTTGTAATGATGTGATTGAGTTATGTCATAATGAAGCCCTAAGTCTCCTTTAATAAGACTAGTAATGAACTTGGACCGGCCCAACGGGTCCGGGTCCAAATGACGATGTCCATCACTGCGACTTCGTTACAACTCCGATCGCCGATCAGATCGGACCGATCGACTCAGTTTCCAAAACTGAATATTATGATCTGAAAAACCATTTTTCAGAACCCCAGTGCAAAATGACCGTTTTGTCCCTCAACAGCGGAAATCACGATTTGACCTCCGTTGACCTTTAGGAAGTCGTACTTCCAAAAGTCCTCCTCCTATGCTCAACACATTGAGCTCAGTTTCCGTGCGGGAATCTTGAATCCAGTACTTGTGTGACCCTCAATGGTTCAGGGATACAGCTAGCCGTGGACCCACAACCATTGTGACTCCGAAATCACAATTTCGAACTTGCCCAACGGATCATGGTAAAACGCCTAGCAACATCGCTTCATGATCCCCTAGGTATCACTGATAGTGCCTGCAAGAACCAGTTGGTCGTGGTTAGCGTACAGTACGGTGTTTTCAATCCATATATCCCGATCAGATCAACGACCATTGGTAAATCGAGAGTCGCTAAAGATCCGATAGCTATGCATACATCTTGGAGATCGAATAGTGACATCGTGAGTGTAACTAGGTAAACCCATTTACCTAAAACACTATAGTACTCTGGCCAGAGATTTATACACTATATCCCCTCAGATAGCATACGATATCCACGCATGTAAGCGAGCGGTGAATCCTCGACAACGAAGCATCAAATCCTACATGCATCGGGGTCTCACCCAACCCCGCCGCCTAATGACCCCAAGTGAGTCGGAAAACGGGTCAAAGTGAGACGCCTATCATGTAGAGTCTCAATGACGTTTCGACTCGTGATGACTAATCAGTACAACCAAGACCTCGGACTTTTCCACTCGACAAATGGTAACCACTTGGAAAGTCCGAACGAGGGTAGTTCGATAGATCACCAGGTCACTATCTATCTGCATGCTCAGAACATCACAATGTTCCCTACCAATGAAACATGGTACTTCGCATCGCAGATACTAGTCTCGAGCTCGGGCGGCCTTATCCTCATTTTGACGGCCCAATCGACTAGGAACTAATTCAGAATACACAGTGACTATTAGATGTGTTTCATGATAGCCGTCATACCCACTATCACATCTAACATACACTATGGTGCATTCTAGGTCTTTATCCAACACAATTGTAAACATTATATAAACATAACGAAGATAAAGAATGTCATAATTAAATGCGAATATCATATATAAAGACTGTCATATACAAGAGTCTATAAACCCACACGCCACAAGTTGGCTAGTTGGGCATCTACTCTAACACTAACTTGTTGGGATCAAAAAGAGTTAAGATATAAGATCACGGTTCAGAGGGGGTGGGGTTGGATGAATGAACTCCTCTCGATTATGAAAAACTTTTTAGAAAATGTTTACAAGCCTTCATCTTAATTAAAAGCAGAGTTACCAACTCAGAGAATCTCAGTGTAATCTGTTGTCTCAAGCAACAAAGTAATTATACGAAAGTAACTCGTTTAAACAGTGAATAGATAATAAAATTAAAACAGTAAAAGATAAGGCTCAAGAGTTTGTTTTTAGAAGTTCAGAGCTGAAACTTCTACGTCTCCCCATCTTCCTTGTACAGGAAGGATTCCACTAGAAACATTTGATTATTACAATGCCAGTAACCACCCACTCACTCTAGCCGCAACTGAGTGAACTCCTAGCAATAACCAACTATTACAGACTCACTATCTGTGAAGTACAAACGATAAATGTTTTGAGCTATCTAAGCTTGGTAAGCTCTTACACACTCTGTTTTTGATATACAATGAAAGAGTAACACTACAGAGTTTCTACAACTGAAATTGTGACGCAATAGGTTGATGACTACAAGCAGTCTATGTTTCACTTCGTGTAAACTGAGTATCTATCGTAAGCTGGTTCGTGTAAAACTTCAGTCATAAATTCTCGTGTAAACTAGGTAGCTCAGTGACTGTCGTAACTACGTTCGTAACTTTGTTCATAACCTTGTAACTCTCTCAAGCAGCATCTTGTAATTTATTTATACCCTTCTTCTCCAACTGTCATTAATTAAGCCAGTAGACACAATCGTGTTACATCCCGAATGAAGGTACACCGCAATAAATTCTTCAATTAATTCTTCTCCTGAGGATTGACTTTGTCTGCAGAACCCAGTTTCTTTTTAACCAAAAATGAGAACTTCGACTGTCTCAAAATTCTCTCTGTCCATTATGCTATAACTGGTTCTGATTCTCATAAATGTTCGTCCTAGTTGTCTCCTGGCTCTTCTGTTAAACTCTGGACCATGGTTTATAGATTACTTGACAATGTCAAGCTCTAATCTGAAAATTGCGAAAGCTGAGAGTTGAAAGCTTTATGTGAGATCTGAACTGTTCTAAGAGCTTAATTTGCTCTAAGCTGTTTGCTCTTCTGCGAAGCTCCATCCTGATCTCTTACGCTCTGATCTGATCTATGACGCTCTAAGCTGATCGACTTGCTATAAGTTGATCGCCGAGGGTCTATGCTGTTCTACGCTTATGTACTGAAAGCAGATAAGCTCTGATATGATTCACTATGCCGTGAGCTGAAATACGCATATGATATGTTATAAGCTTCTGAAATTATCTACGCTGCGCTTGATCAGTTCTGTTCTCTAAACTGATTATTGTGCTCTGATCTGAAATACTTCTTCCAAAACTGATATTTCATAATTCAACACCTCCAATTAACTTGTTGGGATCGAAAAGAGTTAATATATAAGATCACGGTTCAGAGTGGGTGGAGGGGGGTGGATGAATGAACTCCTCTCGATTATGAAAAACTTTTTTAGAAAATGTTTACAAGCCTTCGGTTTAACTCAGAGCTGAGTTACCAACTCAGAGAATCTCAGTGTAATCTATTGTCTCGAGCAACAAAAATAATTATACCAAAGTAACTCGATTCAACAGTGATAGATAATGAACTTAAAACAGTAAAATATAAGGCTCAAGAGTTTGTTTTTAGAAGTTCGGAGCTGAAACTCCTACTTCTCCCCATATTCCTTGTACATGAAGGATTCCACTAGAAACCTTTGATTATTACAGCGCCAGTAACAACCCATTCAATATAGCCGCAACTGAGTGAACTCCTAGCAATCACCAACTATTACAGACTCACTATCTGTGAAGTACAACGATAAATGTTCTGAGCTTCCATAGCTTGGTAAGCTCTTACACACTCTGTTTTTGATATACAATGAAAGAGTAACACTACAGAGTTTCTACAACTGAAAATGTGATGCAGTAGGTTGATAACTACAAGCAGTCTATGTTTCACTTTGTGTAAACTGAGTATCTATCGTAAGCTGGTTCGTGTAAAATTCAGTCATAAATTCTCGTGTAAACTGGGTATCTCAGTGACTGTAGTAACTTCGTTCGTAACTTTGTTCATAACCTTGTAACTCTCTCAAGAAGCATCTTGTAATTTATTTATACCCTTCTTCTCCAACTGTCATTAATTAAACAAGTAGACATAATCGTGTTACATCCCGAATGAAGGAACACCGCATTAAATTCTTCAATTAATGCTTCTCCTGAGGATTGACTTTGTCAGCAGAACTCAGTTTCTTTTTAACCAAAAATGAGAACTTCGACTGTCTCAAAAGTCTCTCTGTCCATTATGCTATAACTTGTTCTGATTCTCATAAATGTTCGTCCTAGTTGTTTACTGGCTCTCCTGTTAAACTCTGGACCATGGTTTATAGATTACTTGACAATCTGAAGCTCTAATAGATTACTTGACAATCTGAAGCTCTAATCTGAAAACTGCGAAAGCTGAGAGTTGAAAGCTGTATGTGAGATCTGACCTGTTCTAAGAGCTTAATTTGCTCTAAGCTGTTTGCTCTTATTAGAAGCTCCATCCTGATCTCTTATGCTCTGATCTTATCTATGACGCTCTAAGCTGATCGACATGCTCTAAGTTGATCGGCGAGGGTCTATGCTGTTCTACGCTTCTGTACTGAAAGCAGATAAGCTCTGATATGATTCACTATGCCGTGAGCTGAAATACGCATATGATATGTTATAAGCTTCTGAAATTATCTACGCTGCGCTTGATCAGTTCTGTTCTCTAAACTGATTATTGTGCTCTGATCTGAAATACTTCTTCCAAAACTGATATTTCATAATTCAACACCTCCAATTAACTTGTTGGGATCGAAAAGAGTTAATATATAAGATCACGGTTCAGAGTGGGTGGAGGGGGGTGGATGAATGAACTCCTCTCGATTATGAAAAACTTTTTTAGAAAATGTTTACAAGCCTTCGGTTTAACTCAGAGCTGAGTTACCAACTCAGAGAATCTCAGTGTAATCTGTTGTCTCGAGCAACAAAAATAATTATACCAAAGTAACTCGATTCAACAGTGATAGATAATGAACTTAAAAAAGTAAAAGATAAGGATCAAGAGTTTGTTTTTAGAAGTTCGAAGCTGAAACTCCTACTTCTCCCCATCTTCCTTGTACATGAAGGATTCCACTAGAAACAATTGATTATTACAGCGCCAGTAACAACCCACTCACTCTAGCCGCAACTGCGTGAACTCCTAGCAATCACCAACTATTACAGACTCACTATCTGTGAAGTACAACGATAAATGTTCTGAGCTGCCTAAGCTTGGTAAGCTCTTACACACTCTGTTTTTTATATACAAAGAAAGAGTAACACTACAGAGTTTGTACAACTGAAAATGTGATGCATTAGGTTGATAACTACAAGAAGTCTGTGTTTCTCTTCGTGTAAACTGAGTATCTATTGTAAGCAGGTTCATGTAAAACTTCAGTCATAAATTCTCGTGTAAACTGGGTAGCTCAGTGACTGTCGTAACTTCGTTCGTAACTTTGTTCATAACCTTGTAACTCTCTCAAGCAGCATCTTGTAATTTATTTATACCCTTCTTCTCCAAATGTCATTAATTAAGCCAGTAGACACAATCGTGTTACATCCCGAATGAAGGTACACCGTAATAAATTCTTCAATTAATGATTCTCCTGAGGATTGACTTTGTCTGCAGAACCCAGTTTCTTTTTAACCAAAAATGAAAACTTCGACTGTCTCAAAAGTCTCTCTGCCCATTATGCTATAACCGGTTTTGATTCTCATAAATGTTCGTCCTAGTTGTCTCCTGGCTCTTCTGTTAAACTCTGGACCATGGTTTATAGATTACTTGCAATCTGAAGCTCTAATCTGAAAACTGCGAAAGCTAAGAGTTGAAAGCTGTATGTGAGATCTGAACTGTTCTAAGAGCTTAATTTGCTCTAAGATGTTTGCTCTTATTCGAAGCTCCATCCTGATCTCTTACGCTCTGATCTGATCTATGATGCTCTAAGATGATCGACTTGCTCTAAGTTGATCGCCGAGGGTCTATGCTGTTCTACGCTTCTGTACTGAAAGCAGATAAGCTCTGATATGAATCACTATTCCTTGAGCTGAAATACGCATCTGATATGTTATAAGCTTCTGAACTGATCTACGTTGCGCTTGATCAGTTCTCTTCTCTAAACTGATTATTGTGCTATGAATTGAAATACTTCTTCCAAAAATTATATTTGCATAATTCAACACCGCCAACTAACTTGTTGGGATCGAAAAGAGTTAAGATATAAGATCACGGTTCAGAGGGGGTGGGGGGGGTGGAGAATGAACTCCTCTCGATTATGAAAAACTTTTTTAGAAAATGTTTACAAGCCTTCGGTTTAACTCAGAGCTGAGTTACCAACTCAGAGAATCTCAGTTTAATATATTGTCTCGAGCAACAAAAATAATTATGCCAAAGTAAATCGATTCAACAGTGATAGATAATGAACTTAAACAGTAAAATATAAGGCTCAAGAGTTTGTTTTTAGAAGTTCGGAGCTAAAACTCCTACTTCTCCCCATATTCCTTGTACATGAAGGATTCCACTAGAAACCTTTGATTATTATAGCGCCAGTAACAACCCACTCACTCTAGCCGCAACTGCGTGAACTACTAGCAATCACCAACTATTACAGACTCACTATCTGTGAAGTACAACGATAAATGTTCTGAGCTGCCTAAGCTTGGTAAGCTCTTACACACTCTTTTTTTGATATACAATGAAATAGTAACACTACAGAGTTTCTACAACTGAAAATGTGATGCATTAGGTTGATAACTACAAGAAGTCTGTGTTTCACTTCGTGTAAACTGAGTATCTATCGTAAGCTGGTTCGTGTAAACTTCAGTCATAAATTCTCGTGTAAACTGGGTAACTCAGTGACTGTAGTAACTTCGTTCGTAACTTTGTTCATAACCTTGTAACTCTCTCAAGCAGCATCTTGTAATTTATTTATACCCTTCTTCTTCAACTGTCATTAATTAAGCCAGTAGACACAATCGTGTTACATCCCGAATGAAGGTACACCGCAATAAATTCTTCAATTAATGCTTCTCTTGAGGATTGACTTTGTCTGCAGAACCCAGTTTCTTTTTAACCAAGAATGAGAACTTCGACTGTCTCAAAAGTCTCTCTGTCCATTATGCTATAACTGGTTCTGATTCTCATAAATGTTCGTCCTAGTTGTCTCCTGGCTCTTCTGTTAAACTCTGGACCATGGTTTATAGATTACTTGACAATCTGAAGCTCTAATCTGAAAATTGCGAAAGCTGAGAGTTGAAAGCTTTATGTGAGATCTGAACTGTTCTAAGAGCTTAATTTGCTCTAAGCTGTTTGCTCTTCTGCGAAGCTCCATCCTGATCTGATCTGATCTATGACGCTCTAAGCTGATCGACTTGCTTTAAGTTGATCGCCGAGGGTCTATGATGTTCTACGCTTCTGTACTGAAAGCAGATAAGCTCTAATATGATTCACTCTGCCTTGAGCTGAAATACGCATCTGATATGTTATAATCTTCTGAACTGATCTACGCTGCGCTTGATCAGTTCTCTTCTCTGAACTGATTATTGTGATCTGATCTGAAATACTTATTCCAAAACTGATATTTGCATAATTCAACACCACCAATTAACTTGTTGGAATCGAAAAGAGTTAAGATATAAGATCACGGTTCAGAGGGGGTGGAGGGGGAGTGAATGAATGAACTCCTCTCATTATGAAAAACTTTTTTATAAAATGTTTCAAGCCTTCGGTTTAACTCAGAGATGAGTTACCAACTCAGAGAATCTCAGTGTAATCTGTTGTCTCGAGCAACAAAAATAATTATACCAAAGTAACTCGATTCAACATTGATAGATAATGAACTTAAAACAGTAAAAGATAAGGCTCAAGAGTTTGTTTTTAGAAGTTCGGAGCTGAAACTTTTATTTCTTCCCATATTCCTTGTACATGAAGGATTCCACTAGAAACCTTTGTTTATTACAGCGCCAGTAACAACCCACTCACTCTAGCCGCAACTGAGTGAACTCCTAGCAATCACCAACTATTACAGACTCACTATCTGTGAAGTACAACGATAAATGTTCTGAGCTACCTAAGCTTGGTAAGCTCTTACACACTCTGTTTTTTATATACAATGAAAGAGTAACACTACCGAGTTTCTACAACTGAAAATGTGATGTGGTAGGTTGATAACTACAAGCAGTCTGTGTTTCACTTCGTGTAAACTAAGTATCTATCGTAAGCTGGTTCGTGTAAAACTTCAGTCATAAATTCTCGTGTAAATTGGGTAGCTCAGTGACTGTCGTAACTTCGTTCGTAACTTTGTTCATAACCTTGTAACTCTCTCAAGAAGCATCTTGTAATTTATTTATACCATTCTTCTCCAACTGTCATTAATTAAGCCAGTAGACACAATCGTGTTACATCCCGAATGAAGGTACACCGCAATAAATTCTTCAATTAAAGCTTCTCCTGAGGATTGACTTTGCTGCATAACCCAGTTTCTTTTTAACCAAAAATGAAAACTTCGACTGTCTCAAAAGTCTCTCTGTCCATTATGCTATAGCTGGTTTTGATTTTCATAAATGTTCGTCCTAGTTGTCTCCTGGCTCTTCTGTTAAACTCTGGACCATGGTTTACAGATTACTTGACAATCTGAAGCTCTAATCTGAAAACTGCGAAAGCTGAGAGTTGAAAGCTGTATGTGAGATCTGAAATGTTCTAAGAGCTTAATTTGCTCTAAGCTGTTTGCTCTTATTCGAAGCTCCATCCTGATCTCTTACACTC
This sequence comes from Dorcoceras hygrometricum, assembly GCA_001598015.1. NCBI lineage: Eukaryota > Viridiplantae > Streptophyta > Magnoliopsida > Lamiales > Gesneriaceae > Dorcoceras > Dorcoceras hygrometricum. Next base: position 48,212 of record KV003223.1, on the reverse strand, counting down.
TGATCTGATCTATAACGCTCTAAGCTGATCGACTTGCTCTAAGTTGATCGACGAGGGTCTATGCTGTTCTACGCTTCTGTACTGGAAGCAGATAAGCTCTGATATGATTCACTATGCCTTGAGCTGAAATACGCATCTGATATGTTATAAGCTTCTGAACTGATCTACGCTGTGCTTGATCAATTCTCTTCTCTAAACTGATTATTGTGATCTGATCTGAAATACTTCTTCCAAAACTGTTATCGGTTCTAAGCTGTTTTACCTTGATATGATCTTAAACGAATCCTGATCTGAATTGTTCTATACGATTCGGGTTCTTGTATTTTTTATCACCAAAACTTAATAAATTTTATTATTAACATAACTTCACGCAAGTAAATTTGAATATGAAGTATGAAAAGGTAAAGAGTGACTGAGTAACCCAAGCAAAGTAATTTATTTAAAATGAGATGTTCTATACTTTTTAATTCGAGACAATTTTGAAACAATACATAAATTAAAAAAGTTGTTAAAAAAAACCAATTTTAGTTGTATTGCTTGAATAGAATTTTCTAATAAAAACATCATTCACTCAACAAATAAAACAAATTGGTGATTAAAGCATTTTTAGCGAATCTAGTGCCTCGTCATTAGTACAGTATACAGTCAACAGGTAACATAGCGTCCTGAGAGTGACAATAGGGAATCCCATGATTCAACGAAATGTTACAAACTATATACTTTTTTATATTTAGTTTCTACACGATAAAAAAACGTTAGAAAAATGATAAATTATGCTTTCATTTTGGATACATATTAGAAAAGTTGATAGAATTGCTACGCGCTTTGCGAATATTTAAGGTATTATAACCATATGTCTCGATATATCTAATTATATCATGAATGTTTGACTACTTGAATTAGTATAAAATTTTGACTTTGATTAGGGATTCTGTACAAGTAATTATTTTTAAAGAATCTTTCTGTAGTGTTCCGACGTATTAAATTGACGGAGGTTTTGATTTTGTGGATCTCAAATAACCCTAATATGGTATAATCACAAGTAGTTGTAAAAATGTTTTACAATTCATGTAAGCTTGTTATTGGATTGATAATTTGATTTGAGGACAATTTAAAGAGTTTGATTCAAGTGATACTTTTTCTGGATGTATTTTAAGTCCACGAATAATATAATCGGATTAAATTTCACTAGAATTCTTTGCATCCAAACAAATAAAAAAATTGCAACACATTTTCTCAACCCTATCACACAAAAATATAACCTTTGTGTTTGGATCGATTGACTGAAATGATAGATTTTAAGTTTCTTCACTTTTCTGTAACAATTAAAACGAATTTAAAATAAATTCTACAAAAACTAAGGAATTTCACTATTTTCTTCAAACAGATCTATCTTGGCCGTTATTTGAAATTCTTTCGCAGTATCTCGTCTCGAAATCAAGTAAATGAAACGAAAAGTAACGTAAGAAAAATTTGTATAAAAAAAGATTTCAACAAATTTGAAATTTTATATCTTAAATTCATCATCGCATACGTAATTCAAACGAGTTCAATTTCAACATTGCTTACAAAAAAATAATTAGGGTTAGGCTACGCTTTAACCACGTGTAAATCATAAAATGCTAACCATGAAGTCAATCATTCATATAATTTGTATTTTAATTTAATCATTTCCATTTAATTTATATTAATTGAACCATTACGTCTGGAACTTGTACCATCAATCAGAAAACGCATATTTTGTTCATAATTTATTGGGAGGACCGTTCCTGTCTCCATCTTATGAGCTCAAATTCAAATTTAAAATCTTTATATTTGACTTTCCAAATGCATATAAAAGTTAAATGATCTGGGAATTTAAAATCTTTATATTTGAACTTTCCAAATGCATAAGAGACAAAAGGTAATCAATATGGGCATTATGTTGCATGGAAACAAACCAGAGATTATTTTGATCCATTTCGAATTTTATCCGGTTCGGTAATATCAATAATACAACATTGCTTCATAAATTTCTTTAATATGTACATATTTGTAGAATAAACAAAATATTGACTAAAATTCATGTTATAATCAAGATGAATTGAGTTTTAGTTTTGGATTTCGATAACTCATAATTTGGCCTAGTTATTCCAAATCCTTGTAAGGACAATGGTGTACCCGAGCTATATTAGGTAAGTAGTTCGAGTGGTGAGTTCGAAAAGGTAGGTAGTCTAGGTGGTGTTAGAGTTCAACTCTATAGACAGTTCGGATGCACTGGACACATGCATACCACTTAGCTTATACATGCTCTCATAAGTCCTTTTCCCGCTCTAAGTGATTGATGAGTTCAGAGTACTTTCCCAACTCGTGTACACATTCAAATACATTTTTGGAACCAAATACCCTGATAAGTGATAAATATGGGAACATGTGAAATAAGAAAATGATGGTCCCAGAAATAGGATCACTAAGTAAATATGAGTTCAGAAGGGGGGGTTGAGTGAACTCCTTTGGATTTTTAAAATCTTTTAAAATGTTTTGGTATCTCAGTTTTTTGCAAGCTTCTCGGCCAACAATATTTGTGCGGAAAAAGGCCGATTAACTTGTGAACAGTGAATAACAAGCAATAATAAATAAATGCTGTATGTAAAAGATAGAGTCAGAAATTTGTTTCTGGAAGTTCGGACTTCAATGTCCTACGTCTCCCCTTCTTCCTCCTCGGAAGGTATCACTAGAATATTTGATGAAAGTAGGCCTTCTACAAACACCCGATCCCACAGCCAGCAGCTATGAGAACTCCTAGTACTTCACAACTTTCACGCAGACGCAGCTGCTGGTTTCTACAACACTTGTAAATTTTCAAACGGCTTTTTGAGAAGCCCGTTAGTTACAGACTCAATTGGTTTAACAATGAATACAATTCGATGAGTACTGTAAATATTCTCTGGTTTCTAATACAAAGAAACTCGATCTAACAAGATGAACCAGAGAATGACTCGAAGGTGTATAAATGAAAAACAACAGTATTGTTCTTCGAGTCTTGTGAGCTTTTGAATGTTTCAACAAGTAAATAGCTCTGGGAGTATTTTGACAGCGTTTCAGTAATAGCAATGGCGAGAGAGATGTTCTTCAATTCAAAATATCTGATATTTATACTCTTCGTTCAACGGTCGATGAATCCAGATAAGGCAACAAATCCTTTTTGAATTTCTGACAGTAGTACGCCGTCAATCCTGCTCCACTTCATGGTAAATTGCGTTTTGTCAGGGATGCGAATATTATTTCCATATATGTGCAATCCCGTTGTAACGACCTCTGCCAATGTGTACTATTTATCCAAAAATAGTACCAATCTTGCCCCCTTAATTC
>KV003222.1:22796-36103 GCA_001598015.1 Dorcoceras hygrometricum | reverse complement strand
ATACAGCTACCATATTCAGTACATCCAGGAAGTACGAAAATGTGTAAAGACCTCCAGCAGTTATACTGATGGCCAGGAATGAAGAGGGATGTTGCTAGATTTGTAGCTGAATGTTTGACGTGTCAGCTGGTGAAGGCTGAACATCAGCGACCGGCTTGATTATTAAAACCACTGCCTATTCTAGAATGGAAGTGGGAATGTATAGCGTTGGATTTTGTAAGTGGATTACCAAGGACTGCTCAAGGATATAACTCCATCTGGGTTATAATTGATAGACTCACTAAGTCTGCTCATTCATTTATCAGTCAAAACAACATATGAGGTGAGCAGATACGCAGATTTATATGTTAAGGAAATAGTGAGGCTACATGGTGTTCCAGTTTCTATTGTATCAGATAGAGATCCTAAGTTTACATCAGCATTTTGGAAAAGTCTACATAAAGCTATGGGTACAAATATGACATTCAGTACTGCGTTTCACCCCCAGACTGATGGAAAATCAGAAAGGGTGATTCAGATTTTAGAAGACTTGCTCAGGGCTTGTATTGTGGATTTTTCAGAAAGTTGGGATTTGAAATTACCACTGGTATAGTTTGCCTACAATAACAGTTTCCAAGCTTCGATTCAAATGGCTCCCTATGAAGCACTCTACGGCCGAAAGTGTAGGACACCACTTCATTGTGGTGCATTGCATTCGTTTATTGCTGATGCTTTTGTGATTGAGCGTGGTCTGTGTACCACTGTGTTGCGTGATGTTGTTTCCGTTGCATCTCCCACTGGCGCGAGCCTATTCTCCCAAGAAGTTGTATTGGACGGCATTCTTTGGTTCGGCGAGAACGTTCTAGTAGCGAACTTGATTAGGATAACGTTGTAGGATTTCGATTGTATCATAGGAATGGACGTTCTGTCTAGTTATAGGGCCTCTGTGGATTTCTTCCATGGGATCGTGCGTTTTAGGCCTCAGTTTGGCGAGAAGTGGAACTTCTACGGCCACGATTCTCAGTCGAAGATTTCGTTGATCTCAGCGATGGAGATGTTCAGCCTATTACAGCAGAGAATGCTGGTTTTATGATTTATGCGATGGACGCATCTTCTTCTTCTTGTGTGAAGCTTAGTGACGTTCCAGTGGCGCGTCATTTTCCTGATGTGTTTCCGGAGTAGATCCCTAGTTTTCCCCGAGGAGGGAGATTGACTTCAGCATTGAGTTGGTGCCTGGCACAGCTCCGATTTCTCATGCACCGTATCGCTTAGCGCCTGCTGAGTTGAGAGAACTCGAGGTGCAACTGGATGATTTGCTGGAGAAAGGCTTTATTAGGCCTAGAATGTCGCCTTGGGGAGCGCCTATCTTGTTTGTTAATAAGAAGGATGGCACAATGAGGATGTGCATCGATTTCCGCCAGCTGAATAAAGCTACTGTTAAGAATAAGTACCCGTTGCCTAGGATCGATGACTTGTTCGATCAGCTGCAAGGCTCGGCTGTGTATTCGAAAATCGATCTATGTTCAGGGTACCATCAGTTGAGGATAAGAGATTCAGATGTTGCGAAGACTGATTTTCGTACGAGGTAAAGGCATTTCGAGTTTCTTGTTATGCTTTTTGGTTTGGCAAATGCCCCAGCAGTTTTCATGGATTTGATGAATAGGGTTTTTCGAGAGTTCATCGATCAGTTTGTGATAGTGTTCATCGATGACATCTTGGTGTATTCGAAGACTCCTTTGGAGCACAAGGAGCATTTGAGAGTTGTTCTTCAGACTCTTAGAGACTCGCAGCTGTATGCTAAGTTTTCTAAGTACGAGTTATGGCCGGATCGTGTTGTGTTTTTGTGTCACGTTATTTCAGCAGATGGGATTTCGGTTGATCCCAGTAAGGTATAAGCTGTTGTCAATTTGGAACGCCCCAAGAGTGTGACGGAGGTTTGTAGTTTCTTGGGTCTGGCTGGCTATTATCGAAGTTTTATCGAAGGATTTTCTAGCATAGCTAAGCCAATGACACAGTTGACCCAGAAGGACAAGCGTTTTGTTTGGACTGAGCAATGTGAGAACAATTTTCAGTTTCTCAAAGAAGGTATAAGCTGTTGTCAATTTGGAACGCCCCAAGAGTGTGACGGAGGTTTGTAGTTTCTTGGGTCTGGCTGACTATTATCGAAGGATTTTCTAGCATAGCTAAGCCAATGACACAGTTGACCCAGAAGGACAAGCGTTTTGTTTGGACTGAGCAATGTGAGAACAATTTTCAGTTTCTCAAAGAGAAGTTAACATCTGCGCCTGTGTTAGCCTTGCCGTCTGGTTCAGGTGGTTACGTGGTGTGTTCAGATGCCCTGCATGGTGTGCCTGTTTCGATAGTCTCAGACAGAGATCCGAGGTTTACTTCCAGGTTTTGGAAGAGTTTGCAAGCAGCTTTGGGTACCAGGTTGGCTATGAGTATCGCATATCACCCCCAGACAGATGGCCAATCTGAGCGAACTATCCAGATTTTGGAGGATATGTTAAGAGCTGTTGTGATGGACTTTGGTGGTAGCTGGCAGGATTCACTGTCTTTAGTGGAGTTTGTATAATAACAGCTACCAGGTGACGATTGGTATGGCACCGTTTGAGGCGTTGTATGACAGGAAGTGCAGATCGCCTGTGTGTTGGGAAGAAGTGGGGGAGAAGCAGCTGTCTTCTCCAGAATTTGTGCAGCAGATGAGAGATCAAGTGGATCTAATCCGTCAACGTATGAAAGCTGCACAAGATCGCCAAGCCAGCTATGCGAATAAGAGGCGTAGGCCTTTAGAGTTTCAAGTTGGTGATCGTGTTTTCCTTAAGGTTTCCCCTTTCCGTAGTGTTATGCGATTTGGTCAGAAGGGTAAGTTAGCCCCTCGTTATGTTGGTCCTTATGATATCTTAGAAAGGATTGGCCCTTTAGCTTATCGGCTGTTGTTGCCAACAGAATTGTCTTCTCTACATGATGTCTTTCATGTTTCCATGTTGAGGAAGTATGAGCCAGATCCGTCTCATGTATTGGGAACAGACGAGGTTGAGCTTGATCAGACTTTGAGTTAAGTGGAATATCCCTTGCAGATCTTGGATAGGAAGGAGAAACAGTTGAGAAATAAAACCATTCCGTTGGTAATGGTTCAGTGGAGCAAGCATGGTAGAGAAGAAGCTACCTGGGAACTGGAAGAGAAGATGCAGCGTGAATGGCCGCATTTGTTTGAGTATGTCTTGTAATATATTCCAGTAGTTAGCTTGTTTCCAGTTATCTTGAGCTCCTGGGTTCAGTTGAGTAGTTCCTGGACTTGTTGATTTAAATGACAAAATCATGTCTTAGTTGGGGAGAGATGTGAGACCCGAACATTCTGCTGATTCAGATGCTGATTGGGATCGGACCAGTTGTGAGTCGATGTGCTTGGAGTAGCCATCAAAATTGGTTAAGTGTTGAATCCAGCTGCATGAAGATGTCAGGTGTTGCGTGGTGACATCTGTTCAGGTGTTGCATCAGTCGTGAGTAATTGCTTTCAGATGTTGCGTGCTATTGGAGGCGCTATGAAGCATTTGGAGCAGCAGCGTGTTTCCAGTAGCGAGTGTTGGTACATCGTCGTTTGGATTAGTTGGAACGACAGCGTTTCGTTGTAGCGCTAGGACTCAACTGTTGGGTTGTGCGTTCTCGTGAACCTTATCTTGTCGCGATACCCTAGTTACTGTTCACAGTAACCTTCTTCGTTTCAATTGCCGACGGTAGATAGCTCCGACGAGAGCGAGAGTGGTAGCGTTGGACTCCTCTTGCTAAGGCGTTTCATCTCATACCCTTTTATTAGGTAGCGGAGAAGCTGGAAGAGGATCGTAGAGACATCTCCCTTGTGTAGTCTGTTAGCATAAGCGTCGGATTTCGCATCCTATTCTAGCTTTTTGGGGTAAGTTAAAGATTCTACCTTTAAGCTTTGTTAGAGCTTTCGTGGTGATAGAAAGGTAGATCTAGTGCTGTTTGAGTCATAGCTCCCAGCTGCTGTGTTTCTGAGTTGTAGTCCTTGAGCAAATTGCTTGTATTGGCTTAGCAGGTGGTGGATCTGCGTTGCTAGGTCTTTCATTGTGGCAAACTGCATGTGCTAAGTATAACTCAGAAGTTAAGGTACGGATGTTGAGCTTTGTTACAGCTATGGGTTGAGCGTTGATTTTATGCCTTGCTATGTATGCTCTTTGCTGTTATTATTGTGCATGTGTTATAATATCAGCTGTTGCATTTGCATACACGCATTTCCTTCTGTCGAGCTTTGTTTTGATATCTATGCCTTGTATTCGAGCTGAGCGTACCAGGATATTGGGCTTAAGGACGAGCGGATAACTCCCGTATACCTTAATGCTGGAGGCGCGCGGGTAACTCCCGTCCCTCATCTCCCTGCTGGGACGGTTAGCTGCTATGGGCGGAGTGGGTAGCTCCCACACCTCATGAGTGAGCAACAGCAGGTTGAGCTATTGTTGCATCTGGTGCAGTATACGTGAGACGAGTGGGTAGCTCCCATATACTCAGTATACATTCCGTGGCCTTTGTGACTACTGTCTTTCAGTTGTTTCGCTCCAGCTGTTGAGTTGTTTTTATCCAGCTGTTGAGTTGCTGTTTTGAGATCTCTCGGCTTCCAGCTTTTGGTTGTACTTCGATCTCTTGCATAGCATCTGCATATCTATCTACTTCTTTCCGTTTGTTGTAGTTGTTGCTCTCCGTACTGGGGTTTGACCTCGAGGTCCCTCTGGGGCTGTTGTGTTGTTGCCTGCTTTTTGTACAGGTTTTCCAGGATTCACAGCTGGGCTTGGCTTTGATCCAACTGGTGGTGCCCCAGGCGGTGGTTGCATCTGGTGCAGTATACGTGAGACGAGTGGGTAGCTCCCATATACTCAGTATACATTCCGTGGCCTTTGTGACTACTGTCTTTCAGTTGTTTCGCTCCAGCTGTTGAGTTGTTTTTATCCAGCGGTTGAGTTGCTGTTTTGAGATCTCTCGGCTTCCAGCTTTTGGTTGTACTCCGATCTCTTGCATAGCATCTGCATATCTATCTACTTCTTTCCGTTTGTTGTAGTTGTTGCTCTCCGTACTGGGGTTTGACCCCGAGGTCCCTCTGGGGCTGTTGTGTTGTTGCCTGCTTTTTGTACAGGTTTTCCAGGATTCACAGCTGGGCGTGGCTTTGATCCAGCTTGTGTTGCCCTAGGCGGTGGATAGAGTGTCCCAGTTAGCGTATAGCATATTATGTACTAGTGCTGTCAGCCGGGGAATGCCCTGTTCTTTAGTTTCTGTTCAGATGTAGCTGTGTCAGCTGTTGTGTTGTTGCTAGTACTTGTAATTGCTGTACTGTTGTATTTCGTAATGTAAACTTGGATTATTTAAGTATTGTGCTATTTTAAATTATCTGTTTTTAATCGTCAGGCCAAGAAAAAATTTTAAGCCACTTTTTATTGCTTCCGCTATGTTCTGCGTGGTGTAAACTCTGAGTTGTGCACGAGGCCTGACAATCTCCCTCAGAGCTGGTCTAGGCCCGGTGCCTAGCCACCAAATATAAACATTCTAAACGCCTTATGAATGTTTCATTCTATTATGTTTGAGCGTCCCTGACCGTTTTGGCGATCCACGGCGGACCAAAAATGAAATCTTCCGTTGTGTCGGGATTGGGATCCGGACCACTGTACGCCACACAAACACCAAAATTTTGAGGTTCTCTATTGAGGAGTCCAAGAGAGGACATCTGCCTATTTTTCATGGGCACTCTATCCAAGTCGATGTCGGAAAGGACCGACGAGGAGATAAAGAAGATGACATGTGTGCCGTATGCATCGACAATACATAATATTATGTATGAGATGATATATACTTGGATTGATGTCTCCTATGCTCTGAGTGTCACGAGAAAATATCAAGAAAACCCTGAACAAATGCATTGAAAGGCCGAGAAATATATTCGTAAGTATTTGAGAAGAACTATGGATATGTTCATGATCTACGGGAGTGTAGAATTGAAACTGCAAGGCTATACCGCTCTAGCTATCAGAGTGATGTGGATGACTTGAAGTAAATCTCTGAAATTGTATTCATGCTCAATGGAGGTGTTGTCTCTTGGAAGAATTCCAAGCAAGACACCATTACAGGTTCAACCGCTGAGGCTGAATACATTGCAGCATCACCAGCTGCTAAGGAGGCTGTTCGGATGAGAACTTACGTATAAGATTTGGGCGTAAATCCTGAAGGAGTTGGTTCACTCCTAGTGTTGAGTAAGTTGGGAGCATGACTTCCAAAATTGGTTTCAGGATTTTGAATTCCACTTTGGATACTGGAGTGGAACTGCTATTTTTAGATTCAGTGATCCGAAAATTTGTTTTCGCATCATAATGTACAGTTTTGAAAATTGTGCACATCGATCCAATCTGATCGTCGATCGGGATTTTGATGAAACCAACACAATAGATTCAAATCTAGTTGGATCGGGCTTGGGGTTTCCCTTGCCCATCAACCTCGTTTGAGCCCATGAAATATCTATAAACAGGAGGCTAGGGAGGAGTTGAAAAGGCACCAAGTTGAGAAATCAAAGCTTGCTTCGTTTTTGTCTTCTCTCCCCTTCTCCTCTTGGCCGCCGCCTTTTTGAGACCTACTCGGCGTGGATATTCTGTACATGAAACTTTTGCTGGTTTTGTAGTGAAAACCAGCAAAGGAGTTGGGATTCTGTTCATGGACCGAATTAAGCCTTATTAGAGATTCAACCATTGAAAGGTCAGCTCCCTCTATGGACTGGTCTGAGCCGGACGCCTAGTCACCAAAGGTAAAAATTCTAAACGTCCTATGAATTTTTACTATTTACTTTATTAAGTATTAACATCCCAGACCGCTGCGACCATCCGCGGCGGACCAAAATATTTAAAATCTTCCACTTCCTGTTTGGGGCTTGATCCGAATCCGCCGTACGCCTGCAGTGGTATAAGAGCTTTAGGCTAGATCTGTCATACGTGTCTCATTAAATTAATGAGACCAAATTTAAAAATAAAATAATTTTAAAATGTGATTTAAATTTACATCAAGATTAAAATTTAATGATTAAATTGAAAGCTGGTTCTAAGTCGTTAGTTTCTCACCAGCCCAGGCGTAGTTCGAAGAAGGTAAAGTCTGTTTGGAGAAAGGTTCGGCCGAGGAGAGATCTGAATGGTCAAAATATCAATCCAACACTCAACAGATATCACAATATTTCTGCACAGACCCTTATGGACTATCATACTGGGAAAACTGTTAAAGTCATTCAAGTATGGGTCTCGAAAGGGTAATCTTATCTGGACCCAAGTAAAATTGGGTACCAAAATCTGTTTTCATGATTGCAGGATAACAGGTACAAAGCTGGAGATGAATCAATCATTTGGTATCTTGCTAGTGGGTGTGCAACACATGACAGGGAACCCAAAGCTGCTATCAGATGTTACTCCACACAAAGGAGCAAAGATAGTTTTTGGTGATAACTCACATGGTAACACTGTGGGTAAGGGTAAGCTTGTCAGGCGTCGTGCTCATATCAAAGATAAAACATACAAACACATGCGGAAGCTACTAAAAAGCGGGTAAAATTTTCGCTTTTAGCCTGACGGTTAAAAACAATATAATTTAAAATAATACGATACTCAAAATAAATATCCCAGTTTTCAAAATCAACGAAACAACAAATGGCTACACACCATTTCAATACAGTACAGCATACATGTACAAGTATCAGACTCCAACCACTGGCTAAACAACGAAGCACAGGGCATCCCCTGGCTAACAATACTGATACATAAATATATTCTATACGCTACTGGGATACTCTAACCACCTCCTGGGGCACCGCCAGCTGGGTTAAAACCACGACCAGCTGTAAAACCTGGATTCCCTAAAAACAACACAAACAAGGAAACAACCAAGCACCAGAGGGACATGGGGTCAAACCCCAGTACGGAGAGCAACTGAAACAACTAAAGGAAACGCATAAGATAAAATGCAGATGCTATGCATGAGACACCGAATAACAGCTGAAGGCTACAACTAACAAGGGAGCCGAAGGACTCAAACATAGCTCCACAAGATCAGCAACGAATCAGTGGCCATGGGGTGTGTTCAAAGTGTGGTAATGAGCCACTCGCCTTGACACAACACCAAATACCAGATGCATCAAACAACTCAACCTGCCATTGCCTCGACCATGAAATGTGGTAGTTAACCACTCGGCGCATGGTGGCTAACAAAACCCAGCAGGGAGATGAGAGTGCGGTATTGCTGCTCGCCCTCGCATCCTAGTAAGAAACAACAGCAATACAACGAGATACAAAGCAATGGCTGCAACAGAAATATGAATGCAATATGGGAATTGCGTGTATGCATAAACATAGCAGTTAACATCAACAACAATCACACACGGCAATGCAGCAGCAGCCATCTAACATTAAATCTCACGCCAATTCCCAGCTACATCAAGCTCAAATCCGTAGCTTAAATTCCTGAGATACAACTAGAAAGAAGATTGCTTCAACGAATAGTCCGAGCGACACATAGATCTGTCACCTGCTAGCCAATACAAACAACTGCTCAAGGACTACATCTAAAAAATGCCACGGCTGGGAGTTATCAACTCCAGTGCTAATTCTACCTTTATACATTACGAAAAGCTCTAACAAAGCTTAAAAAGGTAGAACCTTTACTTACCCCAACAAGCTAGAATAGGAAGCTAACAAACTAAACAAAGGAGAGTCTCTGCGATCCTCTTCCAGCTCCTCTGCTGCCTAAGAGAAGGGTAAGAAACGAAGCGCCTTAACGTGAGGAGTCCAACGCTACCTCAAACATAACAAACACTGGTCGGAAACGACGAGAATTCGTCGGAGAACTCATGGTGAATAGTACTAGGGTTCGAAGAACAGAGGTCGGAAATTGGGAGAATATTTCGCTAAGTATGGGAATCTAATAAATCAATCGAAGATCAAGTCTTCCAATATATATACACTCTCAACTGCTGATAATAGATCCCACCGACAAACCAGTCGACACTCGCTGAAAAATACAACCAGCAGATGCCAAGAAAACCAACTGCTGAATTCTCAAATAACACTAAGCAAAACGATGTCGCAACGACTTAACTATGACGTCGCACAGCTTACGTCATTCTATCTGTCAACAGCTGGTTAACCAAAACCAGCGACTGGATTTCTCAACAACGCAACAGATCCCTGCGACTTGTACCAGACGCAACACTCGAAACGCAGTGTTTCAACTAATCTAAACGGCGTCGCTTAACCACGTCAGCAAATCTTTTGAACTAATACATGCAACGACTGATCGCTACTAGGGGCAAACACACCAGTTGCTGATTTCTTAGCGCTAACCCAAAACGACGTCGCCCCTACTAATCCAAACGACGGCGTATTGCACTTCACTACAGGAGCTTGCTGCTAACAGATATCACCCAGTCGATGCTTCACAAAACGTCACCATTTTGAAGTTCCTCAGCGCTCTCTGCTGAAATCCATGTAAGTGTTGCTGCTGGCAGACTTTGCCAACGACTGGTCACTCACGCCAAAATGACGGCGTTTGATCTCCCGCGTAACTAATACACACTACGACTGGTTTTCACCAAATGGACCAGCTTTCACCCAAAAATCTCAAAAATACGAAAAATTCCAGAATCGCTAAAACCGATTAATCTAACATTAATCTTCCATAAAATCCAGGTCTCTCATTTCTCCCCCACTAAAAAGGATTTCGTCCCCGAAATCACAACAACAACAACAACTCTGGAACACAACACAGCAGCAAAATACAAAACAGGAACTCGCCTAACACATGGCCAAGAGTTCAAGATAACTGAGCAAACAATTAACAACAACTAGGGAAGAAATATAACCAAAAGCTACAAACTACTGGAATTTAGCTCAACAGCTACTCAAACACGAAAAATTCCAGAATCGCTAAAACCGATTAATCTAACATTAATCTTACCATAAAATCCAGGTCTCTCATTTCTACCCCCACTTAAAAAGGATTTCGTCCCCGAAATCACAACAACAACAACAACTCTGGAACACAACACAGCAGCAAAATCAAAACAGGAACTCGCCTAACACATGGCCAAGAGTTCAAGATAACTGAGCTAAACAATTAACAACAACTAGGGAAGAAATATAACCAAAAGCTACAAACTACTGGAATTTAGCTCAACAGCTACTCAAACAGATGCGGCCACTCGCGTTGCATCTTTTCTTCCAGCTCCCAAGTAGCTTCTTCCCTTCCGTGTTTGCTCCATTGCACCATTACCAACAGAATGGTTTTATTTCTCAGCTATTTCTCTTTTCTGCCAAGGATTTGCAAGGGGTATTCCTGATAGCTCAACGACTGATCTACCCAGGTCTCATCATTTCATCCTTAACCATCTGACAGTTCAAACAACGAGCGACAAAACCAGCCACGTCACTCTTCAGGCCAGCCCACCAGAAGTGCGGCTTTAACACATGGTACATCTTCCGTGCATCAGGATGAACACTATGTCTGCTACAGTGCGCTTCCCGAAGGATCTCCTCCTTCAAATCAATCAAATTGGGCACAATCAACCTGCCCCGGAAACTCAAACAACCAACGGAAGAGATAGAATAGTCTTCAAGTTCTCCAGCCCTGACCTTCAACTTCAACTCGTGGATGGAAGGATCAGTCCTTTGAGCTGCTCGAATAGTCGAAACAATTTGCGGCTCCACTTGGAATGATGAAACCACCACAAAATCCTCAGTGGGGTAAAATCTCCAACCAGTAGTGTTAAGATTCTCCTGATCCTTAGAGATGTACAACGACGCAAGCATCTCACTAGCCTTCCTGCTCAAAGCATCGGTCACTACGTTCAAATTCCCAGGCTGGTACTTGATCTCACAATCAAAGTCCTTTAGCAGCTCCATCCAACGACGTTGTCTCATGTTCAAGTCAGGCTGCGAAAACAGATACTGCAAACTCTTGTGGTCCGAGTACACCACAAATTGCTCGCCATACAGGTAGTGACGCCAGATCTTCAACACAAAAACAACGACCGCTAGCTCCAAATCATGGACTGGATAACGAGTCTCGTGCGGTTTCAACTGCCGCGAGGCATACGAAATGACTCGACCATTCTGCATCAAAACACAGCCCAATCCATTGAGCGAAGCGTCAGAACAAACAACGAAACCACCTGAACCGAACGACAGAGCTAACACAGGTGCAGTAGTCAACTTTTCCTTGAGCAGTTGAAAGGCATTCTCGCACTGCTCAGTCCACACAAACCTCTTGTCCTTCTGCGTCAGTTGAGTCATCGGATTTGCTATGCTAGAAAATCCTTCGATGAAACGACGGTAATAGCCAGCCAGACCCAAGAAACTGCAAATCTCGGACACATTTCTGGGACGCTCCCAGTTCAGAACAGCATCAACCTTACTGGGATCCACCGAAATCCCCTCGGCTGAAATCACATGTCCCAAGAATACGACGCGATCCAACCAAAACTCACACTTGGAGAATTTGGCATACAACTGCTGATCCCTCAGTGTCTGAAGGACAATCCATAAATGCTCCTTATGCTCCAAAGGAGTCTTTGAGTACACCAAGATGTCGTCAATGAAAACAATCACAAACTGATCAATGAACTCTCTAAAAACCCGGTTCATCAGATCCATAAAGACTGTCGGCGCGTTGGTCAAACCAAACGGCATTACCAGAAACTCAAAATGTCCGTACCTCGTACGAAATGCAGTCTTTGTGACATCTTGATACCTCACTCTCAGTTGATGGTACCCTAATCGCAGATCAATCTTCTAGTACACTGCAGAACCTTGCAACTGATCAAACAGATCATCGATCCTGGGTAGAGGGTACTTGTTCTTGACTGTGGATTTGTTTAGCTGACGAAAATCAATGCACATCCGCATTGAGCCGGTTCATCAGATCCATAAAGACTGTCGGCGCGTTGGTCAAACCAAACGGCATTACCAGAAACTCAAAATGTCCGTACCTCGTACGAAATGCAGTCTTTGTGACATCTTGATACCTCACTCTCAGTTGATGGTACCCTAATCGCAGATCAATCTTCTAGTACACTGCAGAACCTTGCAACTGATCAAACAGATCATCGATCCTGGGTAGAGGGTACTTGTTCTTGACTGTGGATTTGTTTAGCTGACGAAAATCAATGCACATCCGCATTGAGCCATCCTTCTTCTTCACAAACAAGATGGACGCTCCCCACGGCGATATACTAGGTCAGATAAAACCTTTCTCCAGCAAATCGTCCAACTGCACCTTGAGCTCTCTAAACTCCGCAGGCGCTAGAAGATACGGGGCACGAGAAATCGGAGCTGTGCCAGGCACCAACTCGATGCTGAAGTCAATCTCCCGCCTCGGAGTAAAACCAGGAATCTCCTCCGGAAACACATCGGGAAAATGTCGTACCACGGGAACGTCACTGAGCAGAACTCGAGAAGAAGACGACGCGTCCAAAGCGTAGATCAAGAAGCCAGCATTCCCTAAGGACAACAAGCTGAACATCTCCATCGCTGAGATTAACGGGATCTTCGATCGAGAATCCTAGCCGTAGAAATCCCACTTCTCGCCAGAAAAAGGCCTAAAACGAATGATACCATGGAAGCAGTCCACGGAGGCCCAATAGTTGGACAACACATCCATCCCAACTACGCAATCGAAATCCCACAACATCAAACGGATCAAGTTCGCTAACAGCACATGCTCACCAAACCGCAACACGCAATCCAACAAAACCTACCTGGAGAACAAGCTCACACCGCCAGGGGTAGAAACAGAAACAACATTGCGCAAAGGAATGGTACACAGACCATGCTCAACAACAAACGAATCAGAAATAAACGAATGCGATGCACCGATATCAAACAACACACGTGCAGGAAAATAAAAAACGAGACAAGTACCTGCGATCACCTGACTCGGCGTCTCCTCCGCCTGCTCCCTCGTGATGGCGTTGACCTGAGCATGCCGAGGTCCAGAGAAGAAAGGCTGAGATGACTACCCAAAACACGAAGGTCCAGGATTCTGAAACGGCCTAAACTGAGTCTCACCCAACCGAGGCTGCTGAAACTGAGGGGAACGGCCCCTAGACTGACCTCCACGACCCTGAGGCTGGGCCGTGGTCTGCTGTGATCCAGCTGACGGACACACTCTAGCAAAATGCCCGTACTGACCACAAATGTTGCAGGAACCCTGCACACCAACACACTGCGTAGACGGATTCTTGCCACCACAAAATCCACAAAACTCTGCCCGAGAACCACTGCTACTCGAGCTGCCCGAAC
>KV003221.1:132211-160648 GCA_001598015.1 Dorcoceras hygrometricum | reverse complement strand
CTTCAACGATAAGGTCATCCCATATGGAATTAAATGTGCAGACTTAGACAAACGGTCTACAACTACCCAAACAGCATCGCACCCTCGGCTGGAACGAGGCAAATGCGTTACAAAATCCATCGCAATGTGCTCCCAATTCCATTGGGGCACCTCTAAACTCTGCAACAGCCCACCGGGTCTCATCCTTTCGGCCTTTACCATTTGGCAATTCAAACAACGAGCGACAAAACCAGCAACATCGCTCTTCAGGCCAGCCCACCAAAAGTGCGGCTTCAAAGCATGGTACATCTTCCGTGCACCAGGATGAACACTATGTCTGCTACAGTGCGCTTCTCAAAGGATCTCTTCCCTCAAATCAACCAAATTGGGCACAACCAATCTTCCCCGGAAACGCAAACAACCATCGGACGAGACAGAATAGTCCTCAAGTTCGCCAGCCCTAACTTTCAACTTCAACTCGTGGATTGACGGATCGGTCCTCTGAGCTGCTCGAATGCTAGAAACAATCTGCGGTTCCACTTGAAAAGATGAAACCATTACACAATCCTCAGCCGGGTAGAATCTCCAACCCGTAGTGTTAAGATGCTCTTGATCCTTAAAGATGTACAGCGACGCAAGCATCTCTCTAGCCTTCCTGCTCAAATCATCAGCCACTACGTTCGACTTCCCAGGCTGGTATTTAATCTCACAGTCAAAATCCTTAAGCAGCTCCATCCATCTACGCTGTCTCATGTTCAAGTCAGGCTGCGAAAACAGATACTGCAAACTCTTGTGGTCGAAGTACACCACAAACTGCTCGCCATACAGGTAGTGACGCCAGATCTTTAACGCAAAGACCACCGCTGCTAACTCCAAATCATGAACTGGGTAATGAGTCTCGTGCGGTTTCAACTACCGCGAGGCATACGCAATGACTCTACCATTCTGCATCAACACACAACCCAATCCATTTAGCGAAGCGTCAGAACAAACAACAAAACTACCTGATCCGGACGGCAAAGCCAACACAGGTGCAGTAGTTAACTTCTACTTGAGCAGTTGAAAAGCATTCTCACACTGCTCAGTCCAAACAAACCGTTTATCCTTCTGGGTCAATTGGGTCATCGGCTTAGCTATAGAAGAAAACCCCTCAATGAAACGACGATAATAGCCAGCCAGACCTAAGAAACTGCGAATCTCAGACACATTTCTCGATCCCTCCCAGTTCAACACCGCATCCACTTTACTAGGATCCACAGAAATGCGAGGCATACGCAATGACTCTACCATTCTGCATCAACACACAACCCAATCCATTTAGCGAAGCGTCAGAACAAACACAAAACTACCTGATCCGGACGGCAAAGCCAACACAGGTGCAGTAGTTAACTTCTACTTGAGCAGTTGAAAAGCATTCTCACACTGCTCAGTCCAAACAAACCGGTTTATCCTTCTGGGTCAATTGGGTCATCGGCTTAGCTATAGAAGAAAACCCCTCAATGAAACGACGATAATAGCCAGCCAGACCTAAGAAACTGTGAATCTCAGACACATTTCTCGGTCGCTCCCAGTTCAACACAGCATCCACTTTACTGGGATCCACAGAAATGCCATCTGCTGAAATGACATGGCCCAGAAATACAACGCGTTCCAACCAGAACTCGCACTTGGAAAACTTCGCATACAACTTCTGCACTCTCAACCTCAGAAGAACCATCTCCAAGTGCTCCTTGTGCTCCCTCGGAGTCTTCGAGTAAACTAAGATGTCGTCAATAAAAACAATCACAAACTGATCTATGAACTCTCGAAAAACACGGTTCATCAGATCCATGAAGACTGCAGGCGCGTTTGTCAACCCAAACGGCATCACCAAAAACTCAAAATGTCCGTACCTCGTACGAAACGCAGTCTTCGCGACATCTTGGTCCCTTACTCTGAGCTGATGGTACCCGGAACAAAGATCAATCTTAGAATACACCGCAGAACCTTGCAACTGATCAAACAGATCATCAATTCTCGGCAACGGGTACTTATTCTTCACGGTGGCTTTATTCAACTGACGAAAATCAATGCACATCCGCATTGAGCCATCCTTCTTCTTTACAAACAAAATGGGCGCTCCCCACGGTGACATACTAGGGCGAATGAATCCCTTCTCAAGCAAATCATCTAACTGAACCTTGAGTTCTCTCAACTCCGCAGGCGCTAGACGATACGGGGCACAAGAAATCGGAGCTGTGCCTGGCACCAACTCTATGCTGAAGTCTATCTCCCGCCTCGGAGGAAAACCAGTAATCTCCTTCGGAAACACATCGGGGAAGTGTCGAACCATGGGAACGTCACTAAGCTGAACACTAGAAGAAGAAGACGCATCCAAAGCGTAAATCATAAAGCCAGCATTCCCTAAAGACAACAAGCTAAACATCTCCATCGCGGAGACCAACGGAATCTTCGATCTCGAGTCCTGGCCGTAGAAGTCCCACTTCTCACCAGACAAAGGCCTAAAGCGCACAATCCCATGGAAGCAATCCACAGAGGCCCTGTAGTTGGACAGCACATCCATCCCAACTATACAATCGAAATCCCAAAGCATCAAACGGATCAAATTTGCTAATAAGGCATGCTCACCAAACCGCAGCACACCATCCAACAAAATCTCTGGCGAGAACAGGTTTACACCACCGGGGGTAGAAACAGAAACAACATCACTCAAAGGGACGGTACACAACCCATGCTCAACAACAAACGAATCAGAAATAAACGAATGCGATGCACCGGTGTCAAACAACACACGAGCAGGAAAGTCAAAGACAAGACATGTACCTCCAATCACCCGGCTCGGTGTCTCCTCGGCCTGCTCTCCCGTGAAGGCGTTAACCTGCGCCTGCTGGGGTCCTGGAAAGAAAGGCTGAGACGACTGCCCAAAACGCGAAGGGCCAGGCTGCTGAAACGGCCTAAACGGAGTCTCACCAAAACGGGGCTGCTGAAATTGCTGTGAACGGCCCCTAGATTGACCCCCACGACCCTGAGGCTGGGCCGCGGTCTGCTATGCTCCAGCTGTCGGGCACACTCTTGCAAAGTGCCCATACTGACCACAAAGGTTACAGGAACCCTGCACACCAACACACTGCGTGGAAGAATGCTTTCCACCGCAAAAGCCACAAAACTCCGCCCGAGAGCCGCTGCTACTCGAATTGCCAGACCCAGAAGACCCTGAACCAGACTTCTTCATAAATTGCTGACCGCGGGGTCGAAACCTCTGACGGCCAGACTGCTGAGCTACCTGCTGCTGCTGTTGAGGAAAATGCGCGTACTGATAACTATGGGACGACTGAGCTCCCTGACCAGCGGGCCTACCACCCTGCACCGCCTGCGCCACCTGCACCCTGCACGCACTACGGCTCTTCATGCCCTCCTCAATGTGGATAGCAGTATCCACAGCCTCAGCATGGGAATTGGGCTTGCTTGTCAGAACGCTCTGGTACAGATCTCCATTCAAGCCCTCCACAAACCTGGTGCTCTTGGCCCTCTCCCGGCCAGCAACATGCGGAACATACGCCAACAAAGCAGAAAACTTGCGAGCATACTCGCGCACAGACAACGAACCTTGCTCCAAGAATTCGAACTCCCGCTCACGGGCAGCTACATAGGAGTCGGGGACATACTCCTGCCTGAAGACCTGATAGAAAGTGTCCCAAGTAATGCCAACACCAGTCTCCAGTAAGGTACTAGACGTACCTCGCTACCAACGCTCTGCGAACTTCCTCAACAATAGGGTCACCAACCTCAACCGGAGATCGTCGTCATACTGGGCTCGATAAAAAAGATGTATGACGCTATGGATCCAAGAATCCGCGTCCTCACTCGACTCATCACCATTGAAGATAGGAGGACTCATCCTCTGAAACCGAGCTATGACCACATCCATTCTCTCTACCGGAGCCGGCGGAGCTGCAGCCTCCTCCTCTCCACTACTCTCAAGAGTATGACTAGGCGCACTATCCTGATCCTCATTCTGTCCTCCTGATTCCTGGAAAAGACCCCTACTACGACCACGACGTCTAGGAAGCATCTAAAACACTCAACAGGATAAGGAAAAAAAGAAACAGATACAGCAAAGAAAGCATATAACACAAAATATGCAGCACGTAGTCACATAAGTCAAGCACATGCAACACGCAACACTGTGCCTAGACTCAAGTGTGATCAAAGGAATTGAGCTTATCCCAGTTTAAGCTCTGATACCAAAAATGTCAGGACTCGTGCTAACAACAGATAAACACATGGGAAGCTATCAAAAAGTGGATAAAATTTTTGCTTTTAGGCCCGACGATTTTAAACGTATAATTTAAAATACAACAATACTTAAAATAAGTTTACCAATTCAAAACAACCAACAACAAAGCATACATAAGTACAACATGTATCAAACTCCCCTACGGGTACAACAACAAAGCACAGGGCATCTCCCTGGCTAACTGATACATATATATAAGTATGCTATATGCAACTGGGACACGCTAGCCACCTCCTGGGGCACCACCAACTGGGTTAAAACCACAACCAGCTGTAAAACCTGGGTTCCCTGAAAACAACACAAACAAGGAAACAAACCAAGCCCCAGAGGGACATGGGGTC
This sequence comes from Dorcoceras hygrometricum, assembly GCA_001598015.1. Lineage (NCBI taxonomy): Eukaryota > Viridiplantae > Streptophyta > Magnoliopsida > Lamiales > Gesneriaceae > Dorcoceras > Dorcoceras hygrometricum. The sequence goes on along the minus strand of KV003221.1, from coordinate 156,031 downwards.
AAACCCCATTACGGAGAGCAACTGAAACAGCTATAGGAAAGAATAAGATAAAATGCAGATGCTATGCATGAGACACCGGATAACAACAGAAGGCTCAACCAACAAGGGAGCTAAGGAACTCAAGCACAGATCCAAGAATCTGATGCATCAAGCAAATCGACCTGCTGTTGCCTCGCCCATGAACTGTGGTAGTTAACCACTCGGCGCATGGTGGCTACGATCCCAGCAGGGAGATGAGAGTGCGGTATTGCCGCTCGCCCTCACATCCTGGTAAGAGAATAACAACAATACAACAATGGTACAAAGACTACCAAAACTGGAAAGGAATACCATGCGTGTATGCAACATGCGGGAATGCAAGCATATAAACATATGCAACATAGCAAATGCACAAATAGCATACACAATCCTCAACAAGACACAACCAGCAGGCACGGCAATTCCACATACCAGCGACTACAATTAATCCAAGCCATAACTTCGCTGTAAAACAAGCTCAAATCCGTACCTGATACTGAGTCAACAACTAACACTGCGATAAATCCCGAAGACTCTAGTAAAAGCCTGTTAAACACACGGCATACACAACGTAAATCTAACAGATTGCTAAACCAGCTCACGGCTGGGAGTCTCACTCGACCAGCTGCTCCATATACCTCAACAATTACATAGAAAGCTTAAAAACTAAGGCTAGGAACAAGGTCTCACCGAAAACCAGAACGTAGCTCTACCAAATCGACGCAACACTCGAACGGCAGCAACTTAGCATTCCTCGACTAGCCAATTTCAGCTTCTAAAACTGGTATGAATTGGAAGAGCTTCTCAAGAGGAGTCCAACGCTACCTCGCACGAGCAATACAACCACCGGAAACGACGGGAAATCGCCGGAAAAGCTCACGGCTGAACAATGTTCTAGGGTTCGAAAGATAAGGAACGAAAGGCTGAAAATATTTGCTAAGTATGGAATTGATACCACAATTCGAAGACCAAGTCTTCCTATAAATAGCACTAGCAACGACTGGAAATCAAAACCAATAATTGTCCACCGACAAAACCAGTCGACACCAACAATTTCCCAAACCAGCAGACGCAAGAGCCAACAGCTGATCTCTCCAACAATCGCTAAAATAACTAACGGCTGGTTTTCCAAAACGGCGTCGCACCAACTTACTCAAACGACGTCGCATACTATACCATCAGCTGAGTACCCAGTCGCAAGAACAAAACAACGCAACGCTTCTCTCTGCTGGTTCCAGTCGCAACCTCAAAACGCAGCGTTGCAACTAATTCAAACGACGTCGCTCCACTGACGTCATCCAGTCGCTAGCTCTCGCGAAATACCAGCAGCAAGCAACAACAGCGAAACTCACTCGCAGCTGGACTCCCAGTCGCAACAACGAAACGACGACGTTTCCTCTTCGAGCTATAGGAAAGTTGACCCGCGTTGACATCTACTCCTGCTGAACAACCAGCAGACACTCGCACGCAAACCACCAGCTGGTACCAGACGCAACATTGAAACAACGTCGCGCCAACTAATCTAAACGCAGTCGTTTTGATCCTCAATGCAAAAACACTAACGCATCTGCTGATCACAACACGCGCAACCAGACTTCACGCAAACGACGGCGTTTCAAGAATCTCGCGCTAAAACACGCTTCGACTGGTTTTGCCACCGACCAGCCGCTAGCTCTCAACACCAGCTGACACGTCACCCAGCAGGTACCTCAAGTATGCAAAAATACAAAATCTCCAGAATTGCTCAACACACGAAATGGAACCCGAAAATGCAACTCAAACACTCAAATAGAGATCTTAAACCAGCAGAACCTCTATTTATCGATTCATTCCAACGATAAATCTCAATTACAAATCCAGGTCTCACAGCAGCTACCCCTATGAGTGCATCAATCAAATTAGACAAAGATGAAGCTGGAACTGCTATAGAGGTATCGTTGTATCACGGTATTATTGGCTCTTTGCTATATTTAATAGCTAGCAGACCAGACATCATGTTTGTTGTCTATATGTGTGCTATATTTCAAGCAGAGCCTAAAAAATCTCATTACATTGCTGTGAAACGGATTTTAAAATATTTAAAAGGAACTTCCAATGTGGGTCTTTGGTATCCCAAATACTTCAGCTTTCAATTAATCGGTTACAATGGTGCAGACTACACAGGATGCAGGATTGATCGGTGAAACACAAGTGGGACTTGTCAATTCTTAGGAGATCGATTGATTTCCTGGTTCAGTAAGAAGCAGACTTCGATTGCCACATACAGCTGAAGCAGAGTATCTAGAAGCTGGAAGCTGCTCAGATCTTATGGATACAACACCAGATCAAGGACTACGACATTGATGCTTCTGAAGCGCCTATTATCTGTGACAATACCAGTGCCATCACGATCACCCAGAATCCTGTGCTGCATTCGAGAACCAAGCATATCAACATCAGGCATCATTTTATACGAGATCACGTGCTCAAGAAGGACGTCCAGTTGGAATATGTGCCAACAGATCAGAAAGTTGCTGATATCTTCACGAAACCGCTACCGGACGCTAAGTTTTCGTATTTTAGAAATATTCTTGGTCTCTTAGAACTGCCTTGATTTGTCTCTGCACTAACAATTGCAGGTTGAATAGCGTTTGTTTACTTCAGATCTGATCTACTGTTCAGGGGGTACAACATGGATTTTCATATTTGGTAAAATTTCAGACTTGGGAGAACCTCAGCTTTAGGGGGAACAACAGATCTGAGTTAATAAGTGTTGAGTCAGTTGAATGCATGAGATCTGAATCTATTCAGATTTCACGTATATACAGCTAATGCATATATTTGATCAGATCTGGTAGTACCTCAGCTGGAATATCAATTGGTTTCAGATCTGAGGTTGTGACGTAATGATCAAATGGCGCGTGTTTTTTTTGACTTTTTACCCCTTGCGGTTAAAATTCGAAATGATTTCAAAATCTTTTCAAAATATGATCACTGTCGGATGATTGACACATGTGTTTTCATCATGCGAAACGTCAGATCAACACAGTAACCACGTACTGTTTCATATTCTCTTTCTTATATACGTCGTTTCGATTTTCACTAACCTTTCACCTTGAAAATTACTATCAAGCTATCTTGTGTTCTTGCAATGTGAGGATTGAGAATTTGGATTAGTGATTAATTGATTTGATTTGGGATTAATCTCGTGTGATTTGAGGAATTTGCGAAAGGATTGAAGTTCCTGTGCCTTGCCTTGTATGCATTGAGCATGGATATTGAATGACATTCATGCATACATCTTGAGCCTGAATTTACAGATTGATTTGACTATTGGGTGCCAGACTGTTGAGTCGTACCCGAAAAGGTCCAACGCTATCGTCGGAGCGGTGACTACCGGATACGAGTGTCTACCGCCGAGCTGTGATGGGCTGACGGGCCCCGATGATCACGGACCGATGATTTCCCGGTTGATAGACCGTGGTATAGAGGCTGATTTGAGTCGCCAGTTGATAGACTGGTCTAGCTATCCGATTTCTTGATAGCCCTCATGCATTCATAGCATTGATTTATAGCATGTTGCATGTTTACCTGCTTTGATAGCTCTTCGTACTGAGGCTTGACCTCGTGCATGTTTTTCCTGCTTTGTCTTGTTTGGGTCTGTGTGCCCATTTGCAGGAGCTTTAGGTAACCAAGCTGGGCAGAGTGGAAGTTCAGCTGGTCGATCCCCTCATCCCTGAGTCCCAGTTATTTATGATATGTATTAAACCGGGGGATGCCCCGTGTGATTTTGTATTTGGGGATCTGCCTTTGGAGATTATATTATTTGGTTACTTGGTGTATGAGTTTGATTTAACTCATATTTTGAGTATTGAATATTTTGAATGTATGATTTGAAGTTCAGGCCCATTGTATTTCGAAAAATTTTTAAGCCCTGATTTTTAGCTTCCGTGATTATGCGCTTATATTGTGTTAATTGTTAGTAATTAGCACGGGGCCTGACATTTCTAGTGTCTTCTTTGCAGATTATCTTCAGCGATTCTATCCGTTCTATCAAATATCAGAAATGGCCTCTGCTTTGATCAACAACGCTAGCCAAATCTACTTCGACTCAGTTTTCGGGATGGAAGATGAAGGCATGGTTAAAATGTTTAAGGCCCTGGAGTCATCTGGACTTCGTGGGTTTCTAGGATGTTCCTTTGCCATCTATGAGGCTGTGTTGGTGGAGTTCTTTCAGAATGATTCTGTGAGGGATGGCAAAGTTGTCAGTACAGTTCAGGGTAAGGCCGTTGAGATTTCTGAGGAATTGTTTGCTAGTACTTTTGAGTTTCCTAATAAGGGATTGACAGAGATGACTGATGTGCCAAAGGACTTGGTGTTTGATGCAAGGAATGCATTTTATTTTGATGGTCAGCAGCTGAAAACCTCTTGAAAAAAGAGGGAAATGAAATTTGAATTTCGTTTGTTAAACGATATTTTGGCTAAGACAATGATGGTCAAAGCCGTTTCCTTTGATGATGTGACCCATGAAAGGTTTTTGATGATTTCTGCCATCCATGATGGTGTGAAAGTGAATTGGGGCAGAATTTTATTCAATATCTTTAAGGATATGGTGACCCCTGCGTCGAAGCAAGCCAGAGGCTTTGCGGTGAAGATTTGTATCTTGTTGTAGGGTGCACCAGTCCTGGATTTGGGGGAATCGAAGGAGTTCCCGCCCCTCAAGATTCTGACTTCCAAAACATGTTGGCACGTATGTTGCCAAGAATAAGAATATCAATATTGATGTGGATGAGCCAGCGGAGCCAGTGGTGAAGAAGGTTGCACCAAAGAGGAGACCAACTTCTACTGTTGGTGAGCCCGTCGGAAAGAAGAAAAGGACTACTGTAGGGAGAGCTGCTCTCACTAAACAGGATCTGTCTATTGTACAAGTGGTGCAAAATCCGGAGCCGATATCTATAATACCAGCTGTGACCCCTCGTGGTCAAAAACATTGTGCCCCCATACGTAAATTGGTTCTGCCAAGGGGATCTAATAATGACAAAGAACCAGATGTGGGGGATGCTGTTGAGAAAGAGCATGAAACCACTATTGTCGATGAAGTGGATAATATTATTGAACATATTACCACCGAAACAGAGCAGATGGAAATAGATTTGGAGGAACCAGGGATAACGAGATCTGCTGAGATAGAAATGGAGCAGTCGATTGCTGTCAATGATGAGGATGATAATCTTGATGGAGCTGAAAATGAAATTGCTAGGAAAATGGCAATTTTTACTGCACCGAAACAGTTTCTTAAAGAGCCTATGAGATCTGGGGAGGATGAAAACATGTCTGGGTTTAAGCAACCAAGTAGACTGAGAAGAATAATAAGACGGATATTGAGCCTACAGAGACTGAGCAGGAGATGGAGCAGGAGCCAGCGCTGATGGGTTCAGGGACAGATTTTAGAGAAGGTTACCGACTCTGAGGACACAGAGCTCTTGAGCAAGGCTCTGGATCTTACTGAAAAATCATCGCTGTTTGATGAATAGTCAATGTCAATCGATGATATATTGAAGCGGATCCCTGATGAGATGATGCTTCCATCTGTGACAGCTGACGAGTCAACGAAGATAAAGTTTGGTCAAGGGATTGAAATTCGGGAGGTGGATCTGTACAAGGCCAGCCTTCCACAAATTGATGCAAATGACAAGGGGAAGGAGCCTCTTGTGGTAGATTCCGTAAAAGGGCATCCGGTCTGAGAGAGTTTCAACTTGATTTGTGGAGACATTGATTTTCTAGTGCAGCTTCATGAGAGGATTCTAGATGAGATTACTTCATTATTTCATTCTTTTAGTCTTCGAAGATTAGCGGCTTTGGAATCTGCTAAAGACATTGCTGAAAAAGAAGAGCAGGTTTTGACATGGGCTGAGATAGATTCTATAGAGATTTCTCTTCAGAGGAGGATCTATATAGTAGCCAAGTACAGAGAAATGCTTTTGAATTTTTGGAATCTCATCGCAAAAACTTCAGATCCGGACAACCCACGTCAGCCGTTGATCTTCAGATTGATTTGCTCTCAGATGCTCACATCTTTGCATTAGAGACATTGTAGACACAGATGAGAGCGCAAGGACTGAAATGGGAACGGACGTGTATCTCAAGCTTGTTTGAAGGAGAAAATAGAGATCGTGGTGCAGTTATTGCCCTATCGAATACAAACATCAGGTCTTCATGCTGGATTCGAACCATGATCTTGGTTAACGGGTCCTGGATCATTCAAGAAGGAAGAGATTTTTGGAAAACCCATACCCCGGCCAGTTGATTCTCGCCAATGGGAAATACCACCTCAACGGCAGTATGTGGATACTCTAGCCCCTGATCAGTGATTGTTTCAAGATTGTTCGAAAATGCTAGGCTGACGTTTGCATAGAAGTTATACAGTTTTCTATTTTTGGACTTTTGCAACCAGTTGGTACACACAATTTTTGCAGAGCCTTAGTTATTAGAGGTACAGTTAGAGATTTAGGATTATATCCGACAGAGTTTTGTGGCGTTTTTCGGTGAGGTCTAGATGTACAGCTGATTTCTTCTGATTCTAGTTTTATTTCCGTCCATCCAGATCCGGATTCTTTGAGTACAGTTCCTCCAGTGCTTCTCCGACGGACTTTATTGCTGATATTCCTAAGCTCGAACAGTCACCTACTTTATTACTCAGATTTCAACGCATACTGCTGATGTAACCACACCAGATTTCACAGAGTCCTTTGCACAGCTCCGAGCATCAGTTAATCAGATTCAATTTGAGCAAGTGCAGACAAGGGATGATGTAGAAAATCTCAAAGATGTGCTTTTATTGCACATCAGCAGCCTTGAGAGGCGGTTTACTGAGAGTTCAGATCAACAGGATAGGGCCTATCGAGGTCTGTTTACCAACGTTCGACAAGAAGTACAACTTCAAAAGACCGCCCTGTCACTTGATATATTGGAATCTCGACGGGAGTTAAGAAATCGGCAGGCTGCTTTGTCTACAGAACTGAATATTATTCGAAAGGATGCTCAGGACCTAAAAGCTGCTCTTTCCAATGATCTAATGGATTTCCGTGTGCAAGCACAGGAAAATTTTAATACTTTCACCTCTCAGTTGTCTGAACTTGTTGATTATATTAATAGAGGTGGTGATGCCACAAAGGGGGAAGAAAGTAGCAGCCAAGGTCCGCCGCCTCCAGATGATAGATCCAGACCTGGTTCTAGAGACAGTAGAGAGGCAGAGGCAGTAGGAGTGAACCTGCTAGAAAACGAGGTGGTGGTGGTGGTTCTCACAGAAGAGAAGGATCAGGAAGAGATTGGAGATATTGTCTTAACCTCTGAGCAGAATTTTTTTTCATTTCTTGTTGTACAAATCTTTTGTACTTAGCATAATTTCGTATATAAATTTCTAGCAGACTTGGAGCAAGTTATGTTTGCCTCTATATAAGTCATAAGGCTGCTAAGTTTTGTCATCACCAAAAAGGGAAAATTGTTAAGATAAAATTTATAAGTTTTTGTGTAACAAAAACAAGACTAAGAACTGAACATAAGATGCAGATTTGACTTTAAGTATTCGCGCTGAAGTGAAGTAAGTGTTTCAGATCTGGACGTAATGTTTTCGAGATGAATATTTCAAATCAATAGAAGACCAGAGCGTACTTAACAGAGAAATTCAGATTTCAGTTATCGAGTGAAGTTTTCGAATCAGAGGCCTATCAGATTTGGGTTTTCGGGTTAATTCAGTTATCGGGTCAGGATTTCAGATTTGATTTAGAGGCTACGGTAACAGATCCGGTCATGTGTGTTCAGAAAGTATATTTCAGATCCGAACATATCAGATTTGACAGCCTCATATTTGGTTACATAATACTTTCAGAGTACTCTCAGTTATTACTTGTTAGATTTCGGGAACGTAATTCAGAGCTATTCAGTTATATTCAAAAATTCAGATCTGGTAGATTCGCGATTCTACAAAGGGTGAAGTCTCGTAAAGCAGAAAGAGTCTTTCAGATTTGAGTTATAGAAATCAAACAGGGAAAAGTTTCAGATCTCAGTATAACGTTCTTTAAATGACTTCAGATCTGAAGTTATTAATGCGAGAGATAAGTTTATATATTTGAGAACAGTATTCAGACTTCAGAGCTACAACAGATGTGAGCTTCATATTTCTTCAGATGCTATCAGATGTTTATTTGAGAGAAATCAACGGTTAAGATTTAATCGTATAAAATCCTGTTAGACAGTCTGAATTAAGGAGACAAGATCAGAGCTATTTTGAGTAAAGCTGCACAGTATGCAGAGTGGTTGATACGATGTTTACCCACTTTGGCATATAAGTCAACAAAGCTCTGACAGCCGCAGACAACCTTTTGCACAGCATTAATGGAGCATTTAATGCGACGATACTATAAAGATTTGCAATCAAAGCTTGTGTCCACTGGTTCATTTATTGACCGTTGAGAACGAAGAGTATTTATAGGTGAAGAACTCAAATGAAGAAGCTCTCGGTTACTCTCAGTGATTCTATCGGTCGATTACAACCTCTCATAACGCTCTCGCATATTTTCTGGGAACTTTCAAGTGTCCATTCGAAAAAGATTCTAAGTCCCAGTGCTCAATCTCGAAGAACATTCCTTTGTTCTTAATAGAGTTATCTTTGAAATATCTTCTGGTTTACTTTTGTTATTCGAGTTTCATTGTCATACAAACCAGAAGATCTACAGTACTCAAAATATTGTGTTCATTGTATTATTCATAATTGAGTCTGTAACAAACGTGCTTCTTGAAGCAGTTCGAAAATTTATTTGATTGTAAACAGCAGTGTATCTGCGTAGTTGTGGTTTCTAGGAGTTCACTTGGAGCGAGGCTCAGTGACCGGGTGTCTACAAGAGTTGTATTCATCAAATTCTTGTAGTGGAACCTTCCTGTAAAGGAAGAAGGGGAGACGTAGGATTTTATATCCGAACTTCCATAAACAAACTTTGAACTCTATCTTTAATTATTTGCATCGCATTTATTTTATACTGTTCACTACTCGATCGGTTTCTTTCCGCACATCTTATTTGTTAACCGAGAGAACAGCTTAGAACTGAGAGCCTCAGATTTGGTAACTCGGATTTGAGTTGAGCGAAGGCTTATAAAATTGTTTTTAAGGTTTCGAAAATATTAAATCTAAAGGAGTTCATTAAACCCCCCTTCTAAACTCCTAAGCTTATTTTTATCATATTTTCGATTCCATTGATCCTATCAAACTGCTCTTGAGCAACTCTTCTAATTTTCTCTTGTCATATTCTCTTGTACTGCTCTTCATACACAGCTGCTACCGAGCTGGTTTGTCCTTAACCAACTTGGTTTTAATCTTATCCCTATGTCTGAGCAGATTCTGTTCTTGAGCTGTTCTCTAAGCTGGTCTGCATCAGAGTTCTTCTGGATCAATGCAGAGCTGCTACAATGTGCTTATCCAGCTCGCATCTTTCAATACCAGCTTAGCTCTATGGAGACCGATCGAGTGCATCTCATTTACAGATTCTTCCTCTGCTCCAATGTACGGTGGTCACTTCCAGCTCGTCTCTCATGTCTCAGTTTACCTCCCAGCTGGTCTCTGGTCTGGTCTTTCAATTGAGTTCTTCATACTGTGCTCGTGATCTGATCTGCACTCGGTCACTCCGCTGTACACGGATTCGCACTCAATCATGCCCTTGTACGCTGCACTTGATCTGCTCTTGAACTGCTCTTCACCGAGATTCTCTGCGTTTGATTTCCTCACTGCTCTTGTACCAAGACTCTTTGTGCTTGATTTCTGAACTGCTATTGTATCAAGCTGGTAGACCAGCTTGATGTTCCTTGAAACCTGGAAGTCTTCTGTTGTACCAGCTCAGGCGTCCCCTCACTGTTCCAGCATAGACATATTCAACTGTTTCAGCTTGGGCATCCCCTCAGTGTTCCAGTCTGAATGTCTCCCTGTTTTCTTAATCAAGTGCACTGCACATCGCACGCAAAATGTTAGTAGAATAATAACAGATTTTGTGTGAATCAAAACTTAGATTCTGATCTGTATAAATAGATCCAACACCAAGGCTGTTAGCACCAGGTCATGCGTGGGGTAGTTCTTCTCATGGTTCTTCAGCTGCCTGGACGCATACGTGATTACTCTACGATCCTGCATCAGCACAGCACCTAGACCCAGCTTGGATGCGTCTATGTAGATAACAAAGTTTCCTTGACTAGAAGGCATGGTTATTACTGGAGCTTCAATCAACGCTTTCTTTAACTTCTCAAAACTCTGCTAGCAACTAGGGGTCCATTCAAACTTAACTGGTTTCCTTGCCAATGAAGTTAGTGGAACCGCTGTCTTTGAAAATCCCTTAATAAAACGCCTGTAATATCCTGCAAGACCCAAAAAGCTTCTCACCTCTGTAACAGTTCTGGGCACAGGCCGGTCTTGCACTGCTTCGACCTTAGCTGGGTCAACTTCCGATCCATCCTTAAAAATGATATGGCCTAAGAATGCAACCTTCTCCAGCCAAAATTCACACTTACTGAACTTAGCAAACAGTTGTTTGCTCTTCAAAACTTGTAGCACTGTCCTAAGCTGGGTGGCGTGCTTCGAGCTGGTCTTGGAATACACTAGGATGTCGTCTATAAATACGATTACAAACTGATCCAAAAACGGTTGGAAAACTCTATTCATCAAATCCATAAAAGAGTATGGTGCGTTGGTTAATCCAAAAGTCATCATTAGGAACTCATAGTGACCATAGTGCGTTCTAAAGGTCGTATTATAGATATCAGCTGGCTTGATCTTCCATTGGTGATAAGCAGATCGCCGGTCAATATTGGAAAGCACTGCTGCTCCCTTCAATTGGTCGAAAAAATCCTCAATCCTAGGGAGGGGATACTTATTCTTAACCGTAAGCTTATTCAACTCATGATAATCTATGCACAACCTCAAGCTCTTGTCCTTCTTCTTGACAAACAAAACAGGGGCTCCCCATGGTGATGTGCTAGGTCGTATGAAGCCCTTGTTCAGCAGGTCTTGAATTTGCTCTTTAGTTCCTTAATCTCAGTAGGAGCAAGCCTATAGGGCGGTCTGGAAATAGGAGCTGCTCCTGGCACTAAGTCAATCGCAAACTCTAACTCTTGGTCTGGAGGTAGTCCATTGACGTCTTCTGGAAAAACTTCAGGAAACTCGTTCACCACCTCCACCTCTTCCAGCTCAGGCTTGCTAGCAATAACAAGGGACAATATCCTAGCCAAAAATCCTACTCCACCTTTCCTAAAACATCGTGGGCTTTCAAGGCTGAAATAATGCGAGGAACTCGCCTAAGCTGGTTAGCTTCAAATGAAAACTGAGTTCCCTTGGGTGGCTTGACAGCTACTGTCCTGAGCTTAAAATCGATTACTACTCCATACTTAGGTAATCTGTCTATTCGCAAAATCAAATCGAACTCAGGCATAGGTAAAACAATTAGGTCGGCATTAACTAAATGTCCTTGAATCTTGAGCTCTAAGTCACGATATAAACCATGGGATACCAGCTTCTCTCTCGAAGGTACGGTCACACAATATCCTGTGGACAATTGGTCTAGTTTAAAAGGTAACTTCCTAGCAAAATCTTCAGCTATAAAAGAATGGGTCGCACCCGAATCTAGAAGGACAAAAGATGGCATACCAGCAATAAAAATCTTACTTGTAACTATAGTAGAATCGGGGTTGGCCTGCTCAGCTGTCATGACCTACGCTCGGCTGGGCACCAGCTGATTCGACCTCTGGCAGTGTCTAGCATTGTGGCCTTGAGCACCACACTTGTAATCGACGACCTCATTCCTGATCGATGGTGTTACTCGTAGACCGGCCAAACTAAAGAGAGCCAAAAGAAGAAAGAGGGACAATCGCTCTGACCAGCTTTGCACTGACCAGGATGGTTCTTTTGACACTTGGGGCAAACTGGTCGGTTTTCTACAGCTGGAACTGCACTGATAGGCTGGGCTGGTATAGGTTTCTGTTCTTGTGGCCTTTGCTGGTTCCTGTTCTGCTTCTTAAAAGGCCTTTGATATTTTTTCTAGAAGGTCTGCCTCTTTTGTTGTCGCTCCTCATCAACCTCCTTCCAGTTCTATTCAACTCGAAAGACCTTGTCCACCGCTGCGATGTAAGTTCTAGGCTCAGCTAGCCTAGCATTAAGCTTGAGTGCAGGCTTCAATCCATCCACAAAATGTTTCAACTTCCCCTCGGGATCCCTTCCAGTAAGAGGCACAAAGTAGCATCCTCTCTCAAACTTGCGAACATATTCTTGAACCGTCATGTTCCCCTATTTCAACGTGAGGAACTCCCTCTTCAGCTCAGAGCTCTTATCTGCGGTGAAATATTGCTCAAATAATACTCTCTTGAACTCTTCCCATGAGAGATTATCCAGGTCCACTGACAGTTTGGCTCCCTCCCACCAGATCATAGCATCGTCTCTTAGCATGTAGATGGTGCACCTGGGGCTGTCCAAATCTGGAATCTGGAGGTATTCAAATATAACCTCCATAGACTTGATCCAGCTTTCAGCAGCAAGCGGATCGGTTGTACCACTAAACTATTTTGGTCTCTGTTGATGAAACCTCTCCTGGGGATCTTCATGATTGGGTCCCCTATCGGAAGATTTGACATTACCTCTGACTGTCTGTTCTACTAGTTGTTCTAAAATTTGGGTCATCCCAGCTAATACACGGGCGTTGCTATCTGGGCTGGGCTCCTCTACAGGGTTGCTTCTTCTACCTCTTCTTCTACCTGACATCTTGATCTATAGCCTGCAATCCACCACAAAAGAACATCAGAAACTCAAAAGAGAATGACTCTAACATAACAACAAAACTCACAGAGCAGGAGATACGGTCGGAGAGAACTGCTCAAGACTGGGAATTGTGTGTTTATCTCAGGACCATGCTCTAATACCAAGTTGTGACGCCTAGACCCAAGGGAGTCAACGGAGTGGAATAAAAAGATTAAAACGGAAAAATAAAGGACTAAAAACAATGATTGGAAGCTGTATTTCCTTCCAAAGCTCGAACTATAGAACAGTAAATATGATCCACGACAAAACCAACTTGGAATACCAAAAATATCGTTGGATTACAAAACCGGATATTACAACTTTCGAATTCTATATGAATCCTCTATTGTTGTAATGGATCTTAATACAATTACAACAAGATAAAAAACAACAACAGCAACTACACTGCGGAAACGCTGGCCTTCGACAAACACACACATGCCCAAGCTGGTTCAGCTCGCACCTTCCGCCTGCCCCTGAGCTTAGACCTGGCCACGGGCCGGTTCCAGGTCTGACCTACCGGGTTAGGGTCGAGAAAACCTAGAACCGATTCCAGGCCGAGTCGGGAACTGGATGTTTCGGGCCGGTTCCGATTTTTTTTTAAAATTTTTTAAATTGAATTTTGTTTTTTAAAAAAATAGGTAATTTTAATATTTTGAATTTTGAATTTCAAAGTAGAATTCCAATTTGAATTTTAATTTTAAATTTCAATTTTGTATTTTGTTAATTAATTTGAATTTTGATTTGAATTTGAATTTGAACTTTAATTAATTTGAAGTTCAATTTGAATATTAATTTAGAATTTTAATTTGAATTTTTATTTTAATTCGAATCTTAATTTGTGTTTGAATTCGAATTTGAATTTAAAAAAATAACAATTGAGATTTGAATTTGAAATTTGAAGTGTAAATAATTAAAAAAAATAAATATAATTGAATAACAATACAAAAGAAGTTAAAATTACAATACAAAGTAAAGACGAATTAAATGGGTAAATTCGTCTAATCACTTGTGCCTCCTCCAGTTGTTGTTCTAGAAGTGTCCTCGGTGTCTTCATCGTTATTTGTATCATTTTTGGTTATCTTGTGTTTGTTAGGACCAAAAGACACTTAGCAGCGCTGCTTTGAAAGGTTAATAAAAATTTTGCGCCGCTAATCAAAGGATGAGGTGTAATACCACTTGTTCTTGAACACATAAAAACTCTCCAGAAGAGCACCGGAGACAGATCTGGTATGATTTAAAAATCATGCGGAAAATACCAGAACTGAATCCTATATTTTAAAACGATTCAAACAGATTTATGTGCAACATAAATCTGTTCAAAACTGTGCAAGTGCTTGTGTGCTGAACTGTATGCGATGCTAAGTATAAAATGCAAGTGCTGAATTATGCGAATGCTAAAGTAAATATGCAATGCTGAAAGCTTAAAGTAAATGGACCGATACACAGTAGATTTGTTTCTGGAAGTTCGGACCTCAATGTCCTACATCTCCCCTTCTTCCACCTCGGAAGGATCCACTAGAAGATTTGATCTTACAACTCGTGTACAGACCCGATCCCACAACCAACAGCTGTGAGAACTCCTAGACTTCACAAATGCACACCAGCCGCAACTGTGTGACTAACTACATACACATGAGTTTTACGTCATCGTGCTTGGACGGGACCTGTGATGGAAAGGTTTTGAGTTCATTCACAAAAGGATGTGAATGAATCTCTGTGTGTGAGAATTACAGTGTACGCACAACTCTCAAAAGATACATCTCACACACTAGGGAAATGCTCCTAAACGAGCTAATACAGATTCAGCAGTCGACACAATAAGCTCCTCTCAAGAATGATTGTCGACTGCTTCATCTTCCTGTGTTCTTCCCTCTGTTGTTGTCTTCTATTTATTTTTCTTTTCTGTGCAACAACAACGTCTACTGGAATAGTGCTACAGTCATCATCTTCTCTCTTCAACTCTTCTCGTATAAATACCCTCCGTTCGAATATGGCCATTAGATAAATTCCAAATCTGTTCTGCGCTTGTCAAGGCTAATTCGTCGTCTTTCCATATGTGTGCAAACATCCTCTGTATATTGTACTATTTCCCAGAATAGTACAAATCTTGTTCCCTTGAATTGAGGCAATTTGCACGACTTAATCTCCGCCATTGATTCTTTCCATCTTGAGCGTTTTTGCCATTTGAATTGAGCTCAGCAGTTGACATCCAGCTCTCGTAAATCTTCATAGAAATTCGTCTGCTTCGCTACTGATTGAGACTTCAACTGCTGCTGCGCTTCTATTCTTCATCAGCTTCTATAATAGATATGATGACATCACTGTTGCTGCCACCAGCTTCTTCAATAGATATGATGACGTCACGGTTGCTGCTCGCAGTTTCTTCCAATAGATATGATGACGTCACAGTTGCTGCTCGCAGTTTCTTCCAATAGATATGATGACTTCATCTTTGCTGATCACAACTTCTTCTTAATAACCTCGCCAATCCAACAGCTGAATCTTTGACTTTGCGCTTCTGCTGAATCATCGTTGCAAGAACCATCTGCTGAATCTAAGTGCGAAGGCAAAACGCTGTCGTTCCAACTTATTCGAACGACATCGTTTTGCTATCGCTAACTCCAAATATCATCTGCTGAATCTATTCCACTTTAGCCATCTGCTGAACTCCAACCATCTGCTGATTCTTTAGCACGACGTCGCTTTCTTCACTGTTACGTTTGCTGTTCTCAGCTTCTTGTTCAACATTGCTCATCATCTGTCAATAGCTTCTTGAATAGCGACTGTCAACAGATTCGTCAACAGTAATAATAATCGCGACTGCTAACAGATTTGTCAACAGTAATATGAAGCGCGACTGCTAACAGATTCGTCAACAGTAATATGAATCGCGACTGCTAACAGATTCGTTAGCAGTAATATGAATCGCGACTGCTAACAGATTCGTTAGCAGTAATATGAATGGCGACTGCCGACAGCTTTGTGAATAGTAACTGACAACAGCTTCGTCAACAGTAACTTGCGACTGGAATATTCTTCTACGACGTCGCTTCATCTCTTGCGCTTCTCTACTCATCTGCTAATAGCTTTTGCTTAACTGCTGATCACTGTAGCTCACTGCTGATTGTGATGACGTCATCCTTGCTGCTCACAGCTATCTCCATTATATGTGCTGACGTCATCACTGCTGTTACCAGCTCTTGTTAGCGCTCCAGCTAGTTCAAGCTCTCTAAGCAATAATCACATCTGCTGGTCTGAATTGGCCTCCGCCAGATTTCGAACACCTGACTTAACATTGGACGTCTCCATTGCTAATCCAGCTGCCGATTACATGAATAACCAAACCAGCTGCTGAACTTCATCTTGAAAACCATCAGCTGGACAGATTACTACTACTGTTCATCTTCTTCTTCGATGCGTCCAATCAAACAAAACTCCTCTCTGCCGATTACTCAAACAACTTCATCGCTTCGATTCTTCAACAGAAAACATTACCTATTAAATCTGTATACTTAAAATAGAATCGTTAGAATAACAATAACAGGTTTTGTGTAATTCAAAACTTAATCAGGATCTGTCAAAACAGATCCATCAGTGTTCTTGTGGCAGTATCGACCAATCGTTAAGAAGGCATTGTACTTCCAAATTCTCCGACCTAATGCAAGAATCTTCTTTGACATTATAGAAAAAATGAGATATACATGTTGTAATTGTTAAACTGTTCGAAATATTATGTACTATACTCGAAATTGTTCATTTATATATTTTAAAATAAAATAATTTTAAAATAAAATAATATGTTTTACATAAAAAGTGTTAAAATGAATATGTTTTTCGATTTTTTTTCATTTTTTTATTATATTTAAATGTATTATTTGAAGTTAATTAATTGTTTATATCATTGTTAAACTTCATAATCGGTTATAGGCATCTTATCTAATTCCTATATTAATCAGAATGCCAAAATTATATTCGTTTGAAAAATAAAATTAGTTTATCTCCTTTAAACAGAATGACGAAATTATATTGGTTACACATAACTTGCCTATTTGTCTCACTCTTGTTATAATGATACACTAATATTAACAACTAAATCGAATTGTATGCTTCCTTATTTGTCATTTGTGCATATGTATATGCTACATGTGCTTCAATATAAACATTAACTATTATTAAAATTTTAATTTTAAATTTAATAATAGCTTATGTTTGTATATTTAAATATTGAGATAATGGATATGACAGTAAGATATCGGATACGTGGGGAGTTTTTAAGTAAGTTATTAAATTATTGTATTTTAATTGTTGATTTGAAAGAATGATAAGGATAAATATAAATATTAATTAAAATAATCAGTATAGTTATGCTAAAATATTTAGACAGTTAAGATAATACAAATTAATCAAATGCTCTCAATTTAATGATAAATGAAACTTTTATAGTTTATAAATAATTATTAGTACATGCTTATGATAGTATATATTGAGGAAATGACATGAGAAGTTTTTGAATAAGTTATTATATTATTGCACTTTACTTGTTAAATATTTGAATTTACTTGTTAAATATTTGAAATAATATAAATACTAATTAAAACAATCAATATAGTTAACTGAGGTGTTTATGCATTTTAAGACAGTACAAATTAATCAAATCTTCACAATTTTATGATAAATGAAAATTCTATATTTATAAAATGGTATTACTTCTTTGTGTAGGAACAAGGAGTTGGTATAGTGGTTGGTACTTTGGTTTTTCATTTCTGTGGCCTGGGTTTGATTCTCCGTCACAACTGAAATGTAATTATTAAAAACTTGCGACCTGCCGGGCCGGTTCTTGGTCGAACCCGGCAGGTCCACGGGTTACCTACCTGGTAAACCGTAATCGGACCGATAAGTGGGCGGTCCGGTCGGGCCACGGGCCCGTTGACCCGGTTAACCGAACTGTTGACCACGGGCTGAGATCGGTTCGGTTTTCGATTAAACCCGGCCAGTAGTCAGGTCTATCTGAGCTGCCTCACCTGCATCAAGAAAACTAATGAGCCTAGGGACTCAACAAGTAAAAACTGATGATAGCAAGATCACATAATGCAGGCATAACTGAACGTAATTCTCAAGAATAAAATTTAAAGGAAGTTAGCTTAAACTCAAATCTTTCTCATAAAACCAGGTCGGGACATCAACCCAGATCGCTTTTAATTTTTCTCTGTGACTTATGATTGTGAAGTTCTCTGTAGGTTCAGGCTCTTGCTCAATCTAATATCTGTGATTCCGGAATCTGGGGAAATGAATCCCAACTTAACTGTGGAAATGGGCTATAGTTTGCTAACCATAATACTCCCCCTTTCCTGGGACCGTAGGTCATCCATGCCATAAATCCTTAAACAGAAAAATCACTTCCTTTAAACTGATGAAATATCTTTTAAACTTTGCTCTTGATCAGTGACCGATCACTTAAACTTGTGGGTTCGCTTCTTTAAAAACTCATTTATCTTTAAAACTTCACTGAGCGTACAGCTGGGCTGCGAACTGGGGTAAATGAAAGCCAGCTCGAGTGACTACTTGAAGAATTTAACAATGATCTCAAAAAGAGGTAATGGATTATCGAATTCGGATACTAGAATTAATCTGTGAAAGCTGTTCAATGAAATGAATACAAAAGATCCAAGCTTCATGGATAATTTAAGTTTGGTGAAGACAAAAGATCACCTAATTAAATCATTCAGAGTTTAAACGATCAGATCAGATCAGCGCTTACTGTGTTGTTTATTCAGATCAGATAAAAAATAAGTTGAGTAAAGACAACTCAGCTCAAGATATTTAATCGGGCATCGAGGCATTCAGATCAGGTGCTCAGATCGCGTGATCATCTCAGCTTAGAGTAATTAAGCACAGAGAATTCAGTTTGCTGTAAGATCTTGAAATCAGCTTTGATGAGATTGATCTATTTCAGGAAAAGCTCTTCAATCCATTCAATTTTTCAGTTTAGAAGACTTGACAGAACAAGCTCAGAGTTTCGAATTAGACCAGATCAGCTTAAAAGCAATCAGCTCGGAGACTATCAGCTTAGAATGTATATATGCTCAGTTAAGGGAACTTCAAGGTGCGATCAGGTTTTGAGGTACAGTATCCGAAAATTAACTTGATTTGATGTGTTGACTTCTCAGGATCTCTTATAGTCGTTGGGATTATTTTTTAGCAAATTCAAGATA
Organism: Dorcoceras hygrometricum; assembly: GCA_001598015.1. Classification (NCBI taxonomy): domain Eukaryota; kingdom Viridiplantae; phylum Streptophyta; class Magnoliopsida; order Lamiales; family Gesneriaceae; genus Dorcoceras; species Dorcoceras hygrometricum. Next base: position 136,993 of record KV003221.1, on the reverse strand, counting down.
GGCCAAAGATTTGGTATCAACTGAAAACAGCTGAATGTATGAAAAAAGAGGAAAGCATTTAACGTAGTCATACGAAGAACAGTACAAGCATTAAATACTCAGCAGACAGATACTTTGGATCTATACGACGTGTCTATGGGTAACATTTATTATCGTTGGATCTAAAGACTATAAATTTGAGAAGCTAATCAGTTCAAAAAGAGACGCGACACAGATATTCTACGAGGCTTAGCAACTCAATCGAAACCAACTTAGAAAGCTTTTCTATTGAATTATGTATAAGTTTTCAGCTCGTTGCTGAAACTTAATTTGGCTTTGTACTAAATTCTTATTCTTGAGAGAGCCTCAAACATATTGTAAACATAGATTGAGAGTTGTTGTGTTGTGAGACTAGGAGTTCAGCTTTGGTGCGACCTGACTGATCGGATTAGGATCCTCTGTATTTTAATCAAAGCCTTCTAGTGGAAATCCTTTCTTGTTAGGAAGATGGGGAGACGTTGAAGCATTGCTTCGAACTTTCATAAACAAATCTCTGTTTCTATCATCTTTATTACACGCATTCTCTTTATTCTCATTGTTTGGTTAAACTTTTTTCGCATAAAATACTTTTATTGTTCAAGGAAAATAGAGTGATTGAGTACGGGCATTCAGCTGTTAACTCAGACGATTTGAAACAATTTTAAACACAATTTTTAAAGGAGCTTATTCAACTCACCCTTCTAAACTCCAAGCTTACTATTTTCGATCCTAACAAAGCTGAGCCAACTTAGAGCAAAGATCAACATAGAAGAAACCAGTTTAGAGAAGGTATCAGATCAGGAAATCAGCTTAGGCCAGAACCAGCTCGGAGCAAGAGCAAATTAGAAGAATACCAGCTCAGAGCAAGTTCAACTTAGAAAAAATATCAGCACAGAGTTACAAGAGCAGTTCAAAACAGAATGGATTGGATCTTAGAGCATTCAAGAGCAGATACAAGAGAAGTTAATAGATACAATAACAAACTAGAATATCAATCAAGATCAGGTCAGAAGGTCCAAGCTGAAACAATAGAGCAAGTAAACTTAGACCAAATTAGCTCAGAGAACAGATAAGACATCCATATCAGAGACTGATCCGTACATAGTCGATCAGCTTAGAGCATATGAGAAAAAGAACAACTTAGATAAGAAGCGCAGAAATAGCTTAGAGTAGAACAAAGAAGAATGAAGCATCTTAGAGCTTAACTGAAAGACACAGATAAGAACAGCATAGACGAGCAGCTCAGAAGCAAATCAGATCAGAAGAATATAAGAGTGACTAGATCAATGTCAGGCCTCGTTCTCACAACAGATAAACACATGCGGAAGCTATCAAAAAGTGGATAAAATTTTCGCTTTTAGGCCCGACGTTTTTAAACATATAATTTAAAATACAACGATACTTAAAATAAGTTTCCCAAATCATAAAACAATCAACAACAAAGCATACATAATTCAAACATGTATCATACACCCCTACGGGTACAACAACAAAGCGCAGGGCATCCCCCTGGCTAACTGATACATATATATATATATGCTATATGCTACTGGGACACACTAGCCACCTCCTGGGGCACCACCAGCTGGGTTGAAACCACGACCAGCTGTAGAACCTGGGATTCCTGAAAACAACGCAACAAAGAAACAAACCAAGCCCCAGAGGGACATGGGGTCAAACCCCAGTACGGAAACGCAACAAGAACAAACCAAGCCCCAGAGGGACATGGGGTCAAACCCCAGTACGGAGAGCAATAATACAACAGAAATAAACAGCAAGGAATAAAATGCAGGTGCTATGCATGAGACGCCGAATAACAACGGAAAGCTCGACCCTCGAAGGAGCTAAGGAACTCAAACATAGCTCCAAGAATTAACAACAACATACAGTGGCCACGGGGTGTGTTCACAGTGTGGTAGTGAGCCACTCGCCATGACACTACACCCACTTACCAGATGCATCAAACAACTCAACCTGCTGTTGCCTCACCCATGAACTGTGGTAGTTAACCACTCGGCTCATGGTGGCTACGATACCACCAGGAGATGAGAGTGCGGTATTGCCGCTCGCCCTCAAATCCTGGTAAGAAATAACAATACAACAATGGTACAAAGACTACCAAAACTGGAAAGGAATACCATGCGTGTATGCAACATGCGGGAATGCAAGCATATAAACATATGCAACGCAGCAAATACACAAATAGCATACACAATCCTCAACAGGACACAACCAGCAGGCACGACAATTCCACATACCAGCGACTACAATTCATCCAAGCCATAACTTCGCTGTAAATCAAGCTCAAATCCGTACCTTATACTGAGCAACAACTAACCCTGCGAGAAATCCCGAAGACTCTGGTAAAAGAAACACACGGCATACACAACGTAAATCTAACAGGTTTCTAATCAAGCTCACGGCTGGGAGTCTCACTCGACCAGCTGCTCCATATACCTCAACAATTTCATAGAAATCTTAAAAACTATGGCTAGGAACAAGGTCTCACCGAAAACCAGAACGTAGTTCTACCAAATCGACGCAACACTCGAACGGCAGCAACTTAGCGTTCCTCGACTAGCCAATTCCAGCTTCTAAAACTGGTACGAATTGGAAGAGCTTCTCAAGAGGAGTCCAACGCTACCTCGCACGAGCAAAAAAACCACCGGAAACGACGGGAAATCGCCGGAAAAGCTCACGGCTGAACAGTGTTCTAGGGTTCGAAGGATAAGGAACGAAAGGCTGGAAAATTTGCTAAGTAAGGGAAATGATAGCACAAAATCGAAGACCAAGTCTTCCTATAAATAGCACTTGCAACGACTGAAAATCAATACCAATAATTGTCTACCGACAAAATCAGCAGGAACACTACAAACAGCAGACGCAAAGAACCAACTGCTGATTCTCAATCAACGCTAAACCATCGCAAAACAAACCAACGGCTGGTTCTCAAAACGGCGTCGCGCCAACTTATTCAAACGACGTCGCACAGGATATCACACCAGCAGCTGGGTATCCAGTCGTAGGAACAAAACAACGCAACGCTTCTCTCTGCTGGTTCCAGTCGCAACCTCAAAACGCAGCGTTGAAACTAACTCAAACGACGTCGCTCCACTGACGTCATCCAGTCGCTAGCTCTCGCGAAATACCAGCAGCAAGCAATAACGGCGAAACTCACTCGCAGCTGGACTCCCAGTCGCAACAACGACACGATGACGTTTCCTCTTCGAGCTACATGAAAGTTGACCCGCATTGACATCTACTCCTGCTGAACAACCAGCAGACACTCGCACGCAAATCCACCAGCTGGTACCAGACGCAACATCGAAACGACGTCGCGCCAACTAATCTAAACGTAGTCGTTTTGATCCTCAACGCAAATACACTAACGCACCTGCTGATCACAACACGCGCAGCTAAACTTCACGCAAACGACAGCGTTTCAGGAATCTCGCGCTAAAACACGCTTCGACTGGTTTTGCCACCGACCAGCTCCTAGCTCACAACACCAGCTGACACGTCAACCAGCAGGTACCTCAAATATGTGAAAATACAAAATCTCCAGAATTGTTCAACACAGGAAATGGAATCCGAACATGCAACTCAAACACTCAAATAGAGATCTTAAACCAGCAGAACCTCTATTTATCGATTCATTCCAACGATAAGTCTCAATTACAAATCCAGGTCTCACATTTCTCCCCCACTAAAAAGGATTTCGTCCTCGAAATCAAACAACAATTCTGAAAGCACAACACAACAACTGAAACTCGAAGCAACAACAAGAAACTAAGCAGAAACTCGCCCAACACAAGGCCAAGAGTTCAGAATAACTGAGCAAACAAATCACAACAACTAAGGAAGGAAAACAGCAAAAACTACTAGCTACTGGAAAATATAGCCCAACAGCTACTCAAACAGATGCGGACACTCACGCTGCATCTTCTCTTCCAGCTCCCAAGTAGCTTCTTCCCTACCATGTTTGCTCCACTGCACCATTACTAAAGGAATGGTCTTATTCCTCAATTGTTTCTCTTTTCTGCCAAGGATCTGCAAAGGGTATTCCTGATAGCTCAACGACTGATCTAGATCTACCTCGTCAGTTCCAAGCACATGAGACGGATCTGGCTCGTACTTCCTCAACATGGAAACGTGAAAGACGTCATGCAGAGAAGATAACTCGGACGGCAACAACAGACGATACGCCAAAGGGCCAATCCTCTCGACAATCTCCTACGGACCAACGTAACGAGGGGCTAACTTTCCCTTGCGTCCAAAGCGCATCACACTATGAAATGGAGAAACTTTGAGAAATACACGATCACCAACCTGAAACTCAAGAGGTCGACGCCTCTTATTCGCATAACTGGCTTGGCGATCCTGGGCAGCTTTCATCCGCTGTCTAATAAGATCCACGTGATCTTTCATCTACTGCACAAAGTCAGGGGCAGATAGCTGCTTCTCCCCCACTTCTTCCCAACACACTGGCGATCTGCACTTGCGGCCATACAAAGCCTCGAAAGGCGCCATGCCAATCGTCACTTGGTAGTTGTTATTATACGAAAACTCAACCAAAGACAACGCGTCTTGCCAACTACCTCCGAAATCCAACACAACAGCACGCAACATATCCTCTAACGTCTGGATAGTCCGCTCAGATTGGCCATCTGTCTGGGGATGATACGCGGTACTCATAGCCAATCTAGTGCCCAAAGCTGTCTGCAAACTCTTCCAAAACCTGGAAGTAAACCTCGGATCTCGGTC
>KV003221.1:103564-121704 GCA_001598015.1 Dorcoceras hygrometricum | reverse complement strand
GCAGTCTTCGCGACATCTTGGTCCCTTACTCTGAGCTGATGGTACCCGGAACGAAGATCAATCTTAGAATACACCGCAGAACCTTGCAACTGATCAAACAGATCATCGATTCTCGGCAACGGGTACTTATTCTTCACAGTGGTTTTATTCAACTGGCGAAAATCAATGCACATCCGCATCGAGCCATCCTTCTTCTTTACAAACAAAATGGGCGCTCCCCACGGTGACATACTAGGGCGAATGAAACCCTTCTCCAGCAAATCATCTAACTGAACCTTGAGTTCTCTCAACTCCGCAGGCGCTAGACGATACGGGGCACGAGAAATCGGAGCTGTGCCAGGCACCAACTCTATGCTGAAGTCTATCTCCCGCCTCGGAGGAAAACCCAGGAATCTCCTCCGGAAACACGTCGGGGAAGTGTCGCACCACGGGAACGTCACTAAGCTGAACACTAGAAGAAAAACTATGCATCCAAAGCGTAAATCATAAAGCCAGCATTTTCCAAAGACAACAAGCTAAACATCTCCATCGCGGAGACCAACGGAATCTTCGATCTCGAGTCCTGGCCGTAGAAGTCCCACTTCTCGCCAGACAAAGGCCTAAAGCGCACAATCCCATGGAAGCAATCCACGGAGGCCCTGTAGTTGGACAGCACATCCATCCCAACTATACAATTGAAATCCCAAAGCATCAAACGGATCAAATTCGCTAACAAGGCATGCTCACCAAACCGTAACACACCATCCAACTAAATATCTTGCGAGAACAGGTTTACACCACCGGGGGTAGAAACAGACACAACATCGCGCAAAGGGACGGTACACAAACCATGCTCAACAACAAATGAATCAGAAATAAACGAATGCGATGCACCGGTGTCAAACAACACACGAGCAGGAAAGTCAAAGACAAGACATGTACCTCCAATCACACGACTCGGTGTCTCCTCGGCCTGCTCTCTCGTGAAGGCATTAACCTGAGCCTGCTGTGGTCCTGGAAAGAAAGGCTGAGACGACTGCCCAAAACGCAAAGGGCCAGGCTGCTGAAACGGCCTAAACGTAGTCTCACCAAAACGGGGCTGCTGAAACTGCTGCGAACGGCCCCTAGACTGACCCCCACGACCCTGAGGCTGGGCCGCGGTCTGCTGTGCTCCAGCTGACGGGCACACTCTCGCAAAGTGCCCATAATGACCACAAAGGTTGCAGAAACCCTGCACACCAACACACTGCGTGGAAGAATGCTTTCCACCGCAAAAGCCACAAAACTCCACCCGAGAGCCGCTGCTACTCGAGCTACCAGAACCAGAAGACCCTGAACCGGACTTCTTCTTAAATTGTTGACCACGGGGTTGAAACCTCTGACGGCCAGACTGCTGAGCTACCTGCTGCTGCTGAGTAAAATGCACGGACTGAGAACTCTTAGACGACTGAGCTCCCTGACCAGCGGGTCTACCACCCTGCACCGCCTGTGCCACTTGCGCTCTATGCGCACTACGGCTCTTCATGCCCTCCTCGATGTGGATAGCAGTATCCACGGCCTCAGCATAGGACTTGGGCTTGCTTGTCAAAACGCTCTGGTACAGATCTCCATTCAAGACCTCTACAAACCTGGTACTCTTGGCCCTCTCCCGGCCAGCAACATGCGGAACATACGCCAACAAAGCAGAAAACTTGCGAGCATACTCGCGCACAGACAACGAACCCTGCTCCAAGAACTCAAACTCCCGCTCACGGGCAGCTACATAGGAGTCGGGGACATACTCCTGCCTGAAGACTTGGTAGAAAGTGTCCCAAGTAATGCCAACACCAGTCTCCAGTAAGGTACTAGACGTACCTCTCCACCAACGCTCTGCGGACTTCCTCAACAACAAAGTCACCAACCTCAACCGAAGATCGTCGTCATACTGGGCTCGATCAAAAAGATGTATGACGCTATGGAGCCAAGAATCCGCGTCCTCACTCGACTCATCACCATTGAAGATAGGAGGACTCATCCTCTGAAACCGAGCTATGACCACATCCATTCTCTCTACCGGAGCCGGCGGAGCTTCAGCCTCCTCTTCTCCACTACTCTCAAGAGTATGACTACGCGCACTATACTGATCCTCATTCTGTCCTCCTGATTCCTGGAACAGCCCCCTACTTCTCCCACGACGTCTAGGCGGCATCTAAAACACTCAATAGGATAAGGAAAAAAAGAACAGATACAGCAAAGAAATCATATAACACAAAATATGCAGCACGTAGTCACATAAGTTAAGCACATGCAACACGCAACACTGTGCTTAGACTCAAGTGTGATCAAAGGAATTGAGCTTATCCCAGTTTAAGCTCTGATACCAAAAATGTCAGGCCTCGTGCTCACAACAGATAAACACATGCGGAAGCTATCAAAAAGTGGGTAAAATTTTTGCTTTTAGGCCCGACGGTTTTAAACATATAATTTAAAATACAACGATACTTAAAATAAGTTTCCCAAATCATAAAACAATCAACAACAAAGCATACATAATTCAAACATGTATCATACACCCCTACGGGTACAACAACAAAGCACAGGGCATCCCCCTGGCTAACTAATACATATATATATATATGCTATATGCTAATGGGACACACTAGCCACCTCTTGGGGAACCACCAGCTGGGTTGAAACCACGACCAGCTGTAGAACCTGGGTTTCCTGAAAACAACGCAACAAAGAACAAACCAAGCCCCAGAGGGACATGGGGTCAAACCCCAGTACGGAGAGAAATAATACAACAGAAATAAACAGCAAAGAATAAAATGCAGGTGCTATGCATGAGACGCCGAATAACAACGGAAAGCTCGACCCTCGAAGGAGCTAAGGAACTCAAACATAGCTCCAAGAATTAACAACAACATACAGTGGCCACGGGGTGTGTTCACAGTGTGGTAGTGAGCCACTCGCCATGACACTACACCCACTTACCAGATGCATCAAACAACTCAACCTGCTGTTGCCTCGCCCATGAACTGTGGTAGTTAACCACTCGGCGCATGGTGGCTACGATACCAGCAGGGAGATGAGAGTGCGGTATCGCAGCTCGCCCTCACATCCTGGTAAGAAATAACAAAAATACAACAATGGTACAACGACTACCAAAACTGGAAAGGAATACCATGCGTGTATGCAACATGCAGGAATGCAAGCATATAAACATATGCAACGCAGCAAATACACAAATAGCATACACAATCCTCAACAGGACACAACCAGCAGGCACGGCAATTCCACATACCAGCGACTACAATTCATCCAAGCCATAACTTCGCTGTAAATCAAGCTCAAATCCGTACCTTATACTGAGCAACAACTAACCCTGCGAGAAATCCCGAAGACTCTGGTAAAAGCCTGTTAAACACACGGCATACACAACGTAAATCTAACAGGTTGCTAATCAAGCTCACGGCTGGGAGTCTCACTCGACCAGCTGCTCCATATACCTCAAAAATTTCATAGAAAGATTAAAAACTATGGCTAGGAACAAGGTCTCACCGAAAACCAGAACGTAGTTCTACCAAATCGACGCAACACTCGAACGGTAGCAACTTCGCGTTCCTAGACTAGCCAATTCCAGCTTCTAAAACTGGTACGAATTGGAAGAGCTTCTCAAGATGAGTCCAACGCTACCTCGCACGAGCAAAACAACCACTGGAAACGACGGGAAATTGTCGGAAAAGCTCACGGCTAAACAGTGTTCTAGGGTTCGAAGGATAAGGAACGAAAGGCTGGAAAATTTGCTAAGTAAGGGAAATGATATCACAAAATCGAAGACCAAGTCTTCCTATAAATAGCACTTGCAACGACTGGAAATCAATACCAATAATTGTCTACCGACAAAATCAGCAGGAACACTACAAACAGCAGACGCAAAGAACCAACTGCTGATTCTCAATCAACGCTAAACCATCGCAAAACAAACCAACGGCTGGTTCTCAAAACGGCGTCGCGCCAACTTATTCAAACGACGTTGCACAGGATATCACACCAGCAGCTGGGTATCCAGTCGCAAGAACAAAACAACGCAACGCTTCTCTCTGCTGGTTCCAGTCGCAACCTCAAAACGCAGCGTTGCAACTAACTCAAACGACGTCGCTCCACTGACGTCATCCAGTCGCTAGCTCTCGCGAAATACCAGCAGCAAGCAATAACGGCGAAACTCACTCGCAGCTGGACTCCCAGTCGCAACAATGACACGACGACGTTTCCTCTTCGAGCTACAGGAAAGTTGACCCGCATTGACATCTACTCCTGCTGAACAACCAACAGACACTCGCACGCAAATCCACCAGCTGGTACCAGACGCAACATCGAAATGACGTTGCGCCAACTAATCTAAACGTAGTCGTTTTGATCCTCAACGCAAATACACTAATGCACCTGCTGATCACAACACGCGCAGATAAACTTCATGCAAACGACAGCGTTTCAGGAATCTCGCGCTAAAACACGCTTCGACTGGTTTTGCCACCGACCAGCTCCTAGCTCACAACACCCGCTGACACGTCAACCAGCAGGTACCTCAAATATGCGAAAATACAAAATCTCCAGAATTGTTCAACACACGAAATGGAACCCGAAAATGCAACTCAAACACTCAAATAGAGATCTTAAACCAGCAGAACCTCTATTTATCAATTCATTCCAACGATAAGTCTCAATTACAAATCCAGGTCTCACAATCAAGATAAGAACTGAAGTGCAGTATATAGAACAGATTGTTAGAGTAGATGCCCAACTAGCCAACTTGTGGCGTGTGGGTTTATAGACTCTTGTATGAAACAATCTTTATATATGATATTCGCATTTATTTATATGGCGTTCTTTACTTTCATTATGTGTGTAATGATTTACAATTGCGTTGAGTAAAGACCTAGAATGCACTAAAGCGCATGTTAGATGTGATAGTGGGTATGACGGCTATCATGGAACACATCTAATAGTCACTGTGTATTCTGAACATGTTCCTAGTCGATTGGGCCGTCAAAATGAGGATAAGGCCGCCCGAGTTCGAGACTGGTATCTACGATGCGAAGTACCATGTTTCATTGGTAGGGAACATTGTGATGTTCTGAGCATGCAGATAGATAGTGATCTGGTGATCTATCGAACTACCCTCGTTCGAACTTTCCAAGTGGTTACCATTTGTCGAGTGGATAAGTCCGAGGTCTTGGTTGTACTGATTAGTCCTCACGACTCGAAACGTCATTGAGACTCTACATGATAGGCGTCTCACTTTGACTCATTTGCCGACTCACTTGGGGTCATCAGGTGGCGGGATTGGGTGAGACCCCGATGCATGTAGGAGTCGATACATCGTTGTCGAGGATTCATCGCTCGCAGACATGTGTGGATATCCTATGCTATCTGAGGGGATAATAGTGTATAAATCTCTGGCCAGAGTACTAGAAGTGTTTTAGGTAAATGTGTTTACCTAGTTACACTCGCGATGTCACTATTCGATCTCCAAGATGTATGCATAGCTATCGGATCTATAACGACTCTCGATTTACCAATGGTCGTTGATCTGATCGGGATATATGGATTGAAAGGACCGTACTGTACGCTAACCACGACCGACTGGTTCTTGCAGGCACTATCAGTGATACCTAGGGGATCATGGGGCGATGTTGCTAGACGCTTTACCATGATCCGTTGGGCAAGTCCGGAATTGTGATTCCGGAGCCGCAATGGTTGTGGTCCCACGGCTAGCTGTATCCCTGAACCATTGAGGGTCACACAAGTACTAGATTTGAGATTCCCGCACAGATACTCAGCTCAATGTGTTGAGCACGAGAAGAGGATTTCGGGAAGTGCGACTTCCTAAAAGTCAACAGGGGTCAAACCGGGGTTTCCCTGTTGAGGGGCAAAACGGTCATTTTGCACTGGGGTTCTGAAAAACGGTTTTTCAGATCATAGTACTCAGTTTTGGAAACTGAGTCGATCTGTCCGATCTGATCGGCGATCGGAGTTACGATGAAGTCTCGGTGGTGGAGATGAACTGAATGTTCATCGTTGGACCCGGGCCCGTTGGGCCGGTCCAAGTCCATCTCTTAATTCTATTTAATATAGAATTAAGACTAGACTTAAACACTTGATCATTAACTCACTCAAAACCCTAACCCTAGTGCTTGTTGGCCGCCGCCCCTTCCTCTCATAAGCCGCCGCCGCCGCCGCCGATCGTCGTCGCCGCCGCCGCCGCCGCCGCTTCTCTCGCCGGAAAGTTGTTTCCGGCCAACTCGACGAGGAGAATCCGTTCGTGCAGAATTCGTCAGTGCTTCTAGTGCAGCCTGACGAAGGAGTCTCGGATCTGGTCGGGGACCGGATTGGCGAACTACGGTTGGAGCCAGGCACAAGTGCCAGCAAGGTAGTGGTTTTGAACCCCCTATGTATGTCGATAATTGTTATTGATTTTTCGTATTGATCATCTCCCGGCTGTTTATTCTATGTTCTTCCGCTGCCTCGCCGGGGGGCGGATCCGGATCCCCAACACAGATCAGATCGAAGCTTCGACCAGATCAGATCAGATTAGAAGGAAGCTATGACCAGACCAGAAATAGTCAGCTCAGACAAATTAGTTTGTACAAGCTTTATTCAAAATATTAGAAGACAAACTAATATGTCTGATCGAGACAGAGCTCAAATATTCAAAGTCAAACTAATTAGTTTGTCTTCTAGTTTTCTGAATATAGCTTACAGCGAGTGTGATGCCCAATCCCATGGGAATCAACGAAATGGAGTAAATTGAAAATCAAAAAGATAAACCTGGACTGAATGAGAAATATCATAAGCTGTATTTCCTTACAAAAACTGAACGTAACAGTTGGGGCCAATAATGAACAGTAGAAATAGATTTTGATTACAAAAAAAAGTCAGATATTACAACTACTGGAACTCTATATGAATTCTTTATTGTTGTAATGGATCTTAATACAATTTGACAAAAGATCAAAAACAACAACAGCTAAGTCTACGCGGAAACACTGGCCATTGACACACGCAACCCCCAGATCTGGTTCAACTTGCGCCACCCGCCTGCTCCTGAACTGTCTCACCTGCACCGGGAAAACTAGTGAGCCTAGGGCTCAACAAGTAACACTGAGGATAACAAAGATCACGTAAATGCAGGCATAACTTTATCATAATACGTAAATTAAAGGAATACATCTGATAGGATCAATAAGGATCGAAAAACAGCCTTAGGAGTTCAGAAGGGGGGGGGGGGTTGAATGAACTCCTTAGTATTTTAAATTTTCGAAACCTTAAAAACAATTTTTACAAGCTCCTTGCTTAAATTAAATATGTGTTACCAGATTTAAGGTATCTCAGTCCAAAAACTGATTTCTTGACTAATGTGCGGAAATAGTCGATCCACCAGTGAACAGTGTAAACGCAAATACAATGCAGTAAAGTAAAAGTTCAAGGTCAAGAGATTTGTTTATGGAAGTTCGGATATCAAATCCTACGTCTCCCCTTCTTCCTTTTCAGGAAGGTTCCACTAGAAGGCTTTGATGAATACAGACACTATAAACACCCGGTCACTGAGCCACGCTCCAAGTGAACTCCTAGCAACTCCAAATACATGCAGACACAGCTGCTGAATACAAACAACAAATTCTTTTCTCAAACGGCTTCACGCAGCACGTTTGTTACAGACTCAATCTGAATGATAACAGTGAAATACAATGGATTTTGAGTACTGTAAATCTTCTGGTTCTTATATCAACAAGAACTGTTTACAAAGGTAAACCAGAAGATATATCGAAGGTAAAACTATGAAGGCTTGAACTTGAAAGTTCTTCGAGATTGAGATTCTGGGACTTGGGATATTTTCAATTGAATACTTGTTGAAATCCCAGAGCGAGGAAGAAAGCTTTTTTAAAATTAAATTACTGGAGCACAAAGCAGAGTGTGAGAGTGACGACCAAGAGAGCTTTCTTCATTTGAAACTTCATATATTTATGCTCTTTGTTCTCAACGGTCAGAAATATTGTCCTCTGCATATCTTCATCGTATCGTACAACCGCATACATTGCTCCACTGAAGGTAAATTGCGCTTCGTCAGGGCTGAATTGTCGTATAACCATATTTGAGTAAACATCGCATAACGTCCTCTGTGTACTATTACCCAAAATAGCTCTGACATTGTCTCCTTAATTCTAGGCATTTGTACGATTCAATCGTGATCATTGATTCTTTCCAATTTAAACATATGATAGCGTTTGAAGCTGTTCGTTCCTTACGCTTGAAAGCTCTTTCCGTTAAAACAGTCTTTCTCCCTTGAAGTAATTGGTTATCTCATCGCTGATTGTGTATTCGAAGCTGTCACAACTGATTACATAGAGATAACTGAGTATTTGCAACAACTGAATGCAACAACTGATACTGTCTCGATATCTGAAAGTTCCGTTACTCATATAACCCAAAATCTAAATTAACCACATCTGATGTCGAAGCTACTTTACTCAAGAACTGAATACATTCACTTCTGAAGTACTGAGATCTGAGGTAACTAAGTAGATACTGTTTACAACTGAAATACTTGAAACTGAAACAATATACCACAATCTGTTACTCAAGTCTGAATAAACTTTTCTCTAACAACAGATCTCTCACTGTAGCTTCTGAATCAAGTCTGAATAACTGTTCCCAATATCTGAACTGATTCAAATAACCAAAATCTGATTCGAAAGCATCAACACGACAACAAAGACTGATCTCTGAATACTTGACTCTGCTCAGTTCTGAATACTTCCCAAAAAGTCAACTCAGATGTCAATGCTCAGTTCAGAAATCTTCCAGACTTAGAAATCTTCAATCCACTTGTATGATGTCACGACTTCTGAAATCTTCAATACACTTGGATGACGTCACGACTTCTGAAATCCTCAATACACTTGGATGACGTCACGACTTCTGAAATCCTCAATACACTTGGATGAATCACGACTTCTGAAATCTTCAACGAATGCTTAAGATCCGTTTTCAGTCATATTTTGTTATCACCAAAACTTATAAATTTTATCTTAACAATTTCTCCCTTTTTGGTGATGACAAAACTTAGCAGCTTTATGACTTATAGATGCAAAAATAAATTGCTCAAGTCTGCTAAAATTTTGTAAACGAAATTTATCAAGTACAAAAGATTTGTACAACACTGAAAAACCTAGAACTGTCTCTTCCCATAGATCCAATATTCAGCATCTCTTTTTATAGGTCCACCACCACTGCCACCACTGGAATGTCTTTCTCTAGATCCACCAGAACCTCTTCTTCTTTTACTATCACCACCACGGCTACCACTACCCCCACTGGGTCTGTTTTGATCGTCCAGAGGCGGCTGAGGACGGCTGCTACCACCTTCCCCCTTTTTGGCATCACCACCCCGATTGATGTAATCAACAAGGAAGCCAAGTTGGGTGGAGAGGTTTAGATTATTTTCTTGTGCTTGCGCATGAAAATCTAGCAATCCACTTCGAATGGTAGCAAGCCTCTCATCCATTTCCTGAAATAATTCAGCCTTCTGAGTTTTGACCTCCTTTCGAACGTCCGCTAAATCTGTCGACAAAATGGCATTCTGAGCACGAACAGCTTTCAGTCCAATCGAGAGTACATCTGTTTGATTATGAGCCTCTTGTCGAACACTTTGGATCAGACTTCGGAAAGCTAAATTTTGCTGAGATAGAGCGTCGAGAAGGGCTTTCTCGAGATGATTGATTGTAGATATAACTTCGCTCTGAGAGTCACCCATCCTCCTAGAATCCTTCGTTTGATTAGCAATAAGCCGAGAAACAGAGGCCCGGAGTTTGGAAAGTGATTCTGAAATAACTGTGATACTAGCAGTAGGCAGAGGAGGCTGATCGACAGGAGGCGGTAGAGAGAGCTGAGTGTCTTCATCCATAGCACTGCTGACATGAAAATCAACTGGTCACTGCTGGAAGAAGAACTTGAGCTAGAATCGGAATGCTGAATATCATCCATCTGTACATCTGGGTCAAAAACTATAGTTGTAGAAAAAGAAACTGGTGCTATCCATACAACTGTATAAAAAATACTAGAAGCTCCCAAAACTGGTCTAACAGAAACAAAAACTGAACGAAAAATGCTGAAATGAACTGTTTGCAGTCCACCAAACAAACTGTATCTGATAAAAGCTGTACATAGTTGGGACCAACCCCAAGTCGTGACGGTCAGTCGGTGATAACCAAAATCTTGAGCTGGCTCAACAACAGTAAGAGTGCGGCAAAAATTGAGTGAACCTACTGGCAAAAGTTTACCAGACACAGAATTCTACTGCTTCTATACACACATCGGCCCATCTCTTCTGCAGCAGCTTAAAGAAATCACTTACATGAGGAAGAGTATCTACATAAGAAATTTGAGGCAAAATTTCATTACGAACGATGCACCGAGGTAAAGGCTTCCAGTAATCGGCACATGGTTCAATAACCAAAGATCCATCAACACGGATCATGGTTCGAATCCAACATGAAGATCAAAAATTGGTGTTTGATCTGGCGATCACAACACCACGATCACGCTTTTTACCTTCAAAAATTCTAGAACAACATGTCATTTCCCATCTAAGACCATGTGCTTGCATCTCCGTTTTCAACTCTTCCAAGACAAAAAGATGAAGGTTGGATAACATAGCCAATACCTTAAGATCGATGGCAGAATAAGATTCACCAGGAACAAAATTTGTCTTCCTAGCCTCTAAAAATTTTCGGAGTAACAATTCTCTATACTTGGTTAGTATGTACATCCTCCTTTGAAGGGCTACTCTGGTAGAATCTGTTTGCGCCCAAGTCAAGACCCTTTCCTCCTTTGCATACATCTCTTCCAATTTCAAAACAGCTAATCTCTTAAGACTGAAGGAATTAAGGAATGCATCTACTTCATCTATGACTTTTTCCCGCAACTGTACAAGCAACTCAATATCTGCAATAATCAGCGAAAAGATTTCTTTGGCCGGGTTCCCTTTGATTGTATCTCTCTCTTGAAGGGGCGCCTTCCCCTTATCAGCAGCAGGAATCTTGGGAAGACTGGCCTTGTACCAGTCTCCTTCATCGACTCCCCTGATTGTGATACTCTTTCCAAACTGAATTTTAGTTACTTCGCCAGTAGTGGAAGTCAATGAGGAACCATCGGGAATCGTCGACAAGTGCTCCTCAAGAGTCATGGACTCATCATCAGAGATCGTCCTGTCAGCAGTCTATACCATATCGGTTATATCTGTTCCCTCATTCTGCTCTGTTTCATCTATAGGTTCCTCCACAAAATAAGTAGCTGGATCAGATTTTGGGTGCAAAAACCCAGACGTCTCATCATTCTCCCCTGATTTTAAAAGTTCTGGGTCTAGATCAGTTTCCATACCTTCCTCTATATCACCCACTACATCAACCAAACGATCAGCTTCATAAGTAAAATCATGAAAATCAAGAGCAGCAAGGTCAGCAGGAGAAATATCTGTCGTGCTCATTATCTCATCAGCTATCTGTACATCCAGTTCCCCAATATTTGTTACTATCTCTGCGGTTTCAGCAATCACCTGTACAATTATCTGATCAACTTCATCAATAGATGTCTCTATCCGCTGTTCCTCAACAATAACCTCAACAGTTGCCCGCTTCTCAACAATTTCATCATCAGAACATGCTGGCATTTGAAATTTTCTCTTTGGGATTCTGCTTTTAGGCACAGGAGGTTGCTCAGCTGGCACAGTTGATGTTGGTGCAATCATCTGAATGGTCACAGCTTCTTTAGCTGCAGACACAAGCTCCAGATTCTCTTTTGAATGAGCTGTGTTCCCTTTCGACGTCCTCTTCTTCTTTTTAACAGCTGGCACATAGGTGCTCACAGTATTAGCAGAGAGAATTTTTTGCTGAGGAAAAGTCATCGCATCTCCCAGGGTGACAGCAGGGTCACCTTTCAACAATACGCAGATTTGGGCCGCAAAACCCATGGCCCTCTTAATGGTTTTATCGACCATATCCTTCAACACTTCAAATAAAATCTTGCTCCAATTGACCTTTATTCCAAAGTGGATCGCTGTCATCATCAGAAATCTCTCATGTGTGACGGCGTCAAAATAACTGGCCTTCATAGTAAGTGACTTAGCCAGAATATCATTTAACAATCTATACTCATACTTCAACAGTCGCTTCTTACAATGAAACAGGCTCACCCGATTGAGAAAAGATTCTCCGAGCATCGTACACCAAGTCCTTAGGAACAGCAGAAATTTCTTTCAACCCTTCGGTAGGCAACCCAAAAACTTCCACAAACCTAGACTCAGAAATCGCTACATATTTGCCCGAAACAGCACAAGTAATATCACCTTATTTCACAATAGCCATGTCGAAAAAATGCTCCAATTCCTCTCATACAGTGTGGATGGACAACCCAGAAACCCTTGAAGACCACTAGCTTCCAGAGCTTTGAACATGTTTACCATCCCATCGTTGTCTGATATACCCAGAACGGAATCGAAGTTGATTTGGATAGCATTTGCAATCAATGAGGATGCCATTGCTGTAGTTGAGTGAATAAATAATGTCGAGGAAATTATCTGCACTAAGAGCACTAAAGCTTGAAAGTAAATTTCTCAAGGTAAGAGTACTGAGAAAAGAGACGGCGTAATGTAAAACAGACAATGTGAAACGGTGAGAGAATGTAGATATGACGTTTCGCATGATGAAAACACGTGTCAATCATCCGTTGGCGCGATTATAGTTTGAAAATATTTTTACAATAGTGTGAAATGTTTTAAAAGATTTTAAAATGATTTTGAATTTTAACCCCGAGGGTGAAAAGGTAAATAGATAACTAGCGCCAAATACTTAACACGTCACAACCTTAGGATCTGTTTTATGTACCAGCAAGGGTATTATGAGATCTGATCATGGATAAGCATCAACTATGTATACATGACATTTGAGTGTATCCAGATCTCACATATTCAGCTGACTCAGCACTTATTAATTCAGATCTCTCGTTCCCCCTAAAGCTGAGACCTCCCAAGTCTGAAATTTTACCAGATCTAAAATTCCATGTCATTCCCCCTGAACAGTAGACTCAGATCTGATAAACACAGAAATTTGCTCAACCTGCAAATTGTTAGCGCAGAGACAATCAAGGCAGTTCTAAGAAACCCAATAGATTTCTAAAATAAGAAAACTTAGCGTCTGGTAGAGGCTTAGGAAAGATGTCAGCTAATTGTTTGTCAGTCGACACATACTCCAACCTGACGTCCTTCTTGAGTACATGATCTCTTATAAAATGATGCCTGATGTCGATGTGCTTTGTTCTATAGTGCAGCACTGGATTTTGAGCAATCACATACTCCATAAGATCTGAGCACAGCAGCTTCCAGCCGCTAAGTACTCTTCTTCAGCTGTGGACATTGCAATAGAAGTCTGCTTCTTACTAAACCAGCAAATCAAGAGATCTCCCAAGAATTGACAAGTACCACTGGTGCTTTTACGATCAACTCTACATCCTGCGTAGTCTGCATCACTGTAACCAATTAGTTGAAATATTGAGTCTTTGGGATACCCAAGACCCACATTGGAAGTTCTTTTTAAATATTTCATGATCCGTTTCACAGCAATATAATGTGATTGCTTTGGCCCCGCTTGGAATCTAGCACACATACAGACAGCAAACATGATGTATGGTCTGCTAGCAGTCAAGTAAAGCAGGGAGCCTATTATACCACGATATAGAGATACCTCAATGGCAGATCCAGCTTCATCTTTGTCTAGCTTTATTGATGAGCTCATTGGGGTCGCAGCTGCTGAAAAGGTGTCCATGCCAAATTTCTTCAGCAGTTCTTTCGTATACTTGGCTTGGTTAATGAAAATTCCATTTTCCAGCTGTATAACTTGTAATCCCAGAAAGAACGTCAGCTCTCCCATCATGCTCATCTCAAATTTGTCCTACATCAGCTTAGAAAACTTTTGACATAGTTTGGGGTTAGTTGACCCAAATATGATATCATCAACGTAAATCTGAACTAACAGAACATGATCAGCTTTGAAAAATTTAAATAGTGTCTTATCCAGTGTGCCTATTGTGAAATCATGCTCGATAAGAAATTTTGAAAGTGTATCATACCAAGCTCTGGGTGCTTGTTTCAACCCATACAGAGCTTTATCCAATTTATAAACGTGGTTTGGATATGTATGATCTACGAAGCCAGGAGGTTGTGCAACATACACTTCCTCTGTTAGGATGCCATTAAGAAATGCACTCTTAACATCCATTTGAAATACTTTAAAGTCTTTGAATGCAGCATAAGCAAGAAACATGCGAATGGCTTCTAATCGGGCTACATGAGCAAAGGTCTCATCAAAATATATCCCTTCCATTTGCCTAAAGCCCTGAGCAACTAGTCTATCTTTGTTTCTTGTTACTACTCCATCTTCATTCAGTTTATTCCTAAAGACCCATCTAGTTCCTATAACTGAATGATTAAAAGGTCTAGGTACAAGTTTCCATACATTATTTCACTTAAACTGATTTAGTTCTTCTTGAATTTCATCTACCCAGCTTGGGTCTGCTAAGGATTCATCTATTTGTTTTGGTTCTATATGCGAGATGAATGCTGAATCAAAATGATCATGCAGTAGCTGGCCTCGTGTGCGAACAGGAGATTCGATGTTACCTATGACCTGCTCGGGTGGATGATTTCTATTCCACCGGAGATCAGATCCAATGGGACTTGCTCCTTGTTCCATTTGAATATCTGGCTGGATGGTAGCAACTGGATTATCTGGTATCAGTTGATGGTTCGCATTTCTGGCTTGTGCTTCAAAATCCAGTTGTCGTGATTGTGATTCCAGACTTGAGTTAAATTCATCTCTTCTATCATATGTTGGTCTGGATACCAATTGATGGGATGCGCTCGCATTTTGTGCATCACATGTTGGTTGATGTACTAAGACATCTGTTTGGACATCATGTGCATTTGTCGCTTCAGCTCCAGCAGCTGGCACACTTCGAGAGATCTGATCCTGCGTTGAGTCAATGTTATTTAAATTGATGACTACTGGATTACCTGTCAGATCTTGTTGAGCATTTTCATGCGGTGTGTCGAGTGCTGGTTCCATCTCAGCTGAATGTCTTTGTTGTGGCTCATCATCACTGGATTCTTCCAAGTAAGTATATTCCAGTCGTGAGCATAGATCATTTAGCCTTGCGGCTGAGTTGGATCTAAAGCTTGTCTCATCAAAGACAACATGTGCTGATTCTTCAACGGTCAGATTTCGATTGTTGCAAACTCGATAAGCTTTGCTCACTGCTGAATAACCTAGGAAGATACGTGCATCAGATGTTGCATCAAAAGCTGTTAGGTGCTTTTGCCATTATTATGAATGAAACATCTGCACCCAAACACCCTTAAGTATGATATATCAGGTTTCTTGCCACTCCAGATCTCATATGGGGTTTTTCCGTGCAACTTGTTAATCATAGATCTGTTCTGAGTGTCGCAAGCTGTATTAACTGCTTCTGCCCAAAATTTTTGCGAAATACCGGAATAAGCAATCATAGATCTAGCAGCTTCTTTCAAAGTGCGATTTCTCCTCTCAACAAGCCCGTTCTGTGAGGAGTTCTCGCTACTGAAAGCTCATGCTTTATCCCTAAGTCTTCCAGATAAGAAGATAATTTTTTATTTAAAAACTCAGTACCACGATCACTTCTTATTTGGTTGACTGTACAAGATCTATCATTTTGTAAACGTTTTAAAAGCCGAATGATCTGGTCAGCGGTATCAGGTTTTGCTTTTAAAAACAACAACCAAGTAAATTTTGTAAAATTGTCAACAACAACAAGGGTGTAATTCGTTCCCCCTAAGCTCGTTACGGGAATAGGACCAAAGAGATCCATATGTAAAAGCTCTAAGCTTCGGGAAGAACGTTTACCGCCTTTCTTTTTAAAAGTAGAACGGATTTGTTTACCAAGCTGGCATGCGGCACAGATCTTGTCCTTAGAAAAATTTATTTTGGGCATACCAGAAACTAGTTCAAGCTGACTCAATTTTGCAAGCGTTTTAAAGTTTAGATGATTCATTCGCTGATGCCACAACCAGCTCTTGGAAGATTTAGCTGCAACAGATCTGTTCAGATCCCATCTTCTCTGACCAGTTGATAATGTAGGTGTTCCCTAATCTTTTACCTACCAAAAAAGTCAGACCATTTGGACTCTGAACTGTGCTTCTGTGCTGTTGAAAGTTAACTATGTAACCCTTGTCACATAGCTGACTTATGCTAATCAAATAATAGCGCAAATTATCAACAACTAAAATATTAGATATTGAAATATTACCGTGGATAAGCTTACCCTTACCCACAGTGTTACCATGAGAATTGTCACCAAAGACGATCTTTGCTCCTCTGTGTGGAGTAACATCTGATAGCAGCTTTGGATTCCCTGTCATGTGACATGCACAACCGCTGTCCAGATACCATAAGGTTGATTCACTTTCAGCTTTGTACCTGTTGGCCTGCAATCATGAAAACAGATTTTGGTACAAAATTTTGCTTGGGTCCAGATTATGTGAGACCCAAAAAGCTGATGAGATTAATTGAGTTAAGTAATCGGGTTTTATTGAGATCAGATTTGAGCGTGATCGAGTCTGGATGATCAGCTTTGAGTTAGCATGCTTGGAGAAGCTATCGGGTGTGTATAAGTCCTGAAACAGCTTTGGTTTAGTTGAGTTCTTTCACGGAATCTGTTCAGTAGTGAGCGTGGGTCATCGCTGAGTAATCGCGCTCAGCAGTCGTAGCGAGATCTGTTGTCGCTAGTGTTCAGTAGTGAGCTAGCGTGCTTCTGTAGCGAGTAGCTAAACTACATCGTTTGGATTAGTTTGAAAGACAGCGTTTTGGTTTAGCAAGCGAAGCTCAGTTGTGTCAGCTTTGGTCTTCAGATTTGAGGAGAAATCTGATATCGTGGGCATTCAGATGTCTCCTAGCGTGTTTCAGTAGCGGGTGCTAGTACGTCGTCGTTTAGATTAGTTGGAACGGCATCATTTTGGGCTTAGCGCTAGTTTGATGTCTCTAGAGGGTGAAGCGTTCAGTTGTGTGAAGGGTTCTACGCGACTTCAATTGAATTAGTAGAGATCTGCTTTGGCGTAGAGTGAGATCTGTTGTGAGATCTGTTGCGAGCGGGAATATCAGCTTTGAGATTTAATTTGTCGGTGAGATCTGTTCAGCGGTCTTGGACAGATTTGAGTATATAAGTGTTGGGATCCGAATCGCGCCCCTCGGCTAGGCAGCGGAAGAACAGAAAATGATGCCGGGATACGATCAATACGATAAAACAATTAACAATTAATGTCATTCATAGGGTGTTCAAAAACACTACCTTGCTGGCACTTGTGCCTGGCTCCGACCGGTTTCGTAAAGAAAGCGGCACTTCACGGTAGACTACGGTAGATAACGCCAATCCGGTCCACGACCGGATACGAGACTCCTTCGTCACCCTGCACTAGAAGGCGTGACGAGATCTGCGCGGACGGATTCTCCTCGTCGAATTGGCCGGAAACAATTTTCCGGCGAAGAAGAGGCGGCGGCGGCGGCGCGCTTGGGCGGCGGCGGCGGCGGGTTTATGAGGAGAGGAGGGGCGGCGCTCAATGCACTAGATTTAGGGTTTAATTGGCTTGGTGTGTTGTGAAGTCTAGGGTTAATTCTAATTAAATAGAATTAAAGATGGGTTTGGATCCGGCCCAACGGGCCCAGGTCCAACGGGTGAACATTCCATTCATCCCCATCACCGAGACTTCATCGTAACTCCGATCGCCTATCAGATCGGACGGATCGACTCAGTTTCCGAAACTGAACGATATGATCTGAAAAACCATTTTTCAGAACCCCAGTGCAAAATGACCGTTTTGCCCTCAACAGCGGGAAACCCCGGTTTGACCCCTGTTGACTTTTAGGAAGTCGTACTCCCTAAAATCCTCTTCGTATGCTCAACACATTGAGCTGAGTATCCGTGCGGGAATCTCGAATCCAGTACTTGTGTGACCCTCAATGGTTCAGGGATACAGCTAGCCGTGGGCCCACAACCATTGTGACTCCGAAATCACAATTTCGGACTGACCCATCGGATCA